>ML777817.1:3288042-3300082 GCA_009831015.1 Picea engelmannii
GCAATGTATAAATGTAAAGCATCCCACTCTCGAGCAATTATATGATAGCATAACAATTTAATATCATTAATTAGTTATTGTTAATAAATGAATAATTTAATAGATGTGTAATATATTAAATCTACGTCAACATCTAATAATTATCTTTCACAGTCCTCATTTTACCTTTCCCCAAGAGGACCTCCCCTTCAAATTTGTTGATGGAGTCAAGATGCCAAATGCGAGGCACATTCATATTTTATGCTAATTTAGGTAGATATTGACTAATATACACCATGCATTGATATACCACATATCCCTCAACCATAGAACCTTCCGGACGTTCTCTTTGTCTAACAAAAGCCTTCAGTGACTTCCATTGCCTCTCCACCATCCACATCGACCTTGTGTGTACTGGTCCACATAATTCAATCTCCTCAATTTGGTGTATGGGGTAGTGTTCTTGTGCATTAAAAAATGTTGGAGGTAGATACTGTTGCATTTGACACATTAGTTGGGGAATTTTTCTCTTCCAATACCTTATATCTTCTATATGGATTTCTTTTGATGATAGCCACCTACCAATTTTGATGCAATAAAATAATATCAAGGCATACATAAATTTGCAGATAAAATATAATATGTCAATAAGTTCCAATAAAAATCACATAAGAAGTACATTTTACTTATAAAACAATACTTACCTCATGTATTTTCCAAGTACATAAATAATTTGTTTTATGTTGTTGTCAAAGTCGTCTAGGAGAGATAAAGGTAGACCATACTGTAACAAAAAACAAATAATTATTATTTGTTTCCAAAAAATGCGTACCAATAAGCAAATATATTATAACCTACTAATTACCTTAATGAATGTATTCCAATCATGTGTTTTAACCCTGCCACAATCACCTTTTTTAGTTAAGATATTTTGTATGTTCGACGAAAACCCCGTCGGAAACCTAATTTTTCGAATGACCTCTTTTACAATATTGCTCTGTTGCTCCATCAATAACCAAGGAAGACTAGTATTTTGTTCACGACCATCACCATTAGAATTAATAATAACACTTTGCAAGGCGTGATTAGCTTCTCGGATGTCACAACAAATCTTTCCAATTCTCTCTTTGTCAGTCCTTCCATCTAATATTCTCCATAACAATTCTGTTATGTAATTCCCGATATGCATTGTATCAAACAAATGAACTATTTGTAGGTTCTCGTAGTATGGAAATCTACTGAATTGCATCGGGTAACTTTTCATTCCTCGTGGAAGCCCATTCGTGCCTTAACGACATTCATGAAACATCAACAAATTGAAATTAACACTAATTAATGGGACAAAATGAAATTAACCAAAGATTTATATAATATGTCATACATAAATAATTTGCGTACCTTGACGATTTCTAATATATTACAACTTCCATTGGCAAGGTGTCATTCTTCATGGTTTTTTTCCGTTTTCTTCTTTACCATTGAACTTTGCTTTGTCTGTAGTTCAATAACTATGGTTCTTAGGAAGAAAGTGCCTATACTCATCAAACACTTCCTTTGCTAAACTCCTTGAACGACGAGATTTTATCCTAGGATCACAAACTGAGCATGCAAATTTACCCTTTGTTTGAAGACCTACAAGATATATGAATAAATGTAGCATCAAATTAGAGTTACAATTTAAAATAATGCATGATTTTTTCAAAAAATATATATAATATTAAATCAGAAAAATAAAGTAACAATATACCACAAAAATGTGTTAACCCGGGAGCATCATGAATTTTCCATGATAGTATTCCATGGAATTGAAATTGTCTTTTCCCTACTGGTCTAGAGATGTCATACATAGTGACACCAACCCATAACTTCAACAACTCATCGATGAGAGGCTCAATACATACGTTCATATCTTTAACCTGGTACCTACCTGATTGGTTCACCCTACTGCATGATTAATTATACTTATCTAGATGTTGTGATATATATATATATATATATATATATATATATATATATAAGAAATACTTACCATGCACGAAACAAAGAAATGAAATATTTTGTCATGCTTTAAAGCAAATAAAAGATAATTAAATACCTGGAACAATCATTGCCAACATTGTGTGCTCTCTCTTGATCGACATCCAAGGAGTAAGGTTATTGTTTATATAAAAAACATGCCACATTGAGTACGTAGAACGAAGCTCTCCAAATGGATTGACACCATCAACTGCCAACAAAAGTCTAACATTACGAGGTTCTTCTTTAAAAATTGGCCACTTTTCTTCGATGTAGTTCAATGCAGAACCATCTGCAGGCATTTAAAGAACATCATCTTGACTTCTATTCTTTGCACGGAAATCCATAAACTGTGATATACTTTGGCACCTGAACAACTGCTGGAAATGTGTAATTATCGGAATATAACGAAGAACTTTGCGAGACACCTTATTTGACGCTTTATCTGTTCGATATCTACTTATTTGACATTGTGGGAATTCATTTTCTAATGCATATTGTCCATAATATATGATATGATCATTAGGACATGCATCAATAGCCTGGTAGTCCATTCCATTTTCTTTCATAATCACGGATATTTCTCGATATGTGCGTGGAAAAATATTTGGCGTCGGTAATAAAACATCACCTAACAATCTACAAAATTCTAAACAATAAGTCAATGTAAACAATATTAATCATCAATATATCATCCAATATACTAATTTACAAATTAGAAAACAATAGCAGTATAGGAAAAAATTGAACCTTTTAAGTATTTGTGAACATGCATGCATAAATAATTAACAAATTAAATACCTTAGCATCTGTGTGAGACATTTGTTTGATAAAACATTCAAAACCTTTAGGTTCACCAACAACAATATAACATATAAAAGATTTGTTGTTGAGCCTTCATAAAGAGGTTGACATGATTTCTCGAGTAGATGATCAACATCATGACTATCATCTTGGTTGTCCTCATCCATTGGAGCAAATGTGTCTTGGATCAATATATGTATCTCATCTTCTTGATTTGAATCACTAACGTTATCTCCATCCATATCATCATTAATAACTTGATCAACAACTTCAATATTCTGATCTCGAAGTTCATCTCCATGTAAAGTAGTATTTCTGCTAGTACTTGGCAAATAACTCTCTGGAGGTCGACACTTTGGGGGCATCGTCGATATATTTAAAAACAACATAGAAAAGTTAGTGTGTATAGAAAATACAAAAATCCTGATAAGAAATATTACTAAAATTTATGACATACTGATTATTACAGAGAATACATTAAATATTGAATCCTCTTACCAAGGGACGATATTCATAACCCCCTTTGGCATGCCCCTTCTCCCTACAATGTCTTTGGGTTGTTGTTATTAGAAGTCTTCTATTTTTTAAGCCTCTGCAATCATAGAAAGGACAATAACATTTTCCATCGCCCCTCGCCTCTAATGCCGCTCTTAACCGAGCAAACTTCCTGTCATTTTCGTTCATTGTGAAAAATCCTTGTCCTGACAAGTAATTGTCTTACCTACACCATACCAAACATTAAGTTGTCAATTTTTTATATTTTGGCTACTCCTTTCGATTATTATATGTTTATTTACAGTGACCTACATACTTATAATAAATTCAACATCTTTATAATAAGGTGATCATATGTGTAGAGGATCAACATCACGACGACATAGATAACATATTTATAATAAGGTCATATGTGTGTACATATGTTTTCTTTATATAATAAAGACATATATACCTAACATAAGTTTAGGGTTAGTGTTTATGTATCTTATTAGTCCCTGCTAAAGAAGGGAATATAACAATCAATTACTATCATTTCACCGATCAGGGTTGAGTTTCAAGAGTAATTCCATATCTTTATCAATGAAAAGAGAGAGAGATTATAGCTACAATTGAAGGGAAAAGGGTATGTGGATTCCATAAACCTAGAATATTATGGAATCCACATACCCTTTTCCATAGAATATACTAACTAGACCCAGAAACCAAAGACATGAAATATGGTACTACACATATTATAATATATTATCAAGGAAAAAACAAGCTAAATGCAAGTTGGACATTTGAAAAAAAAATTACAAGTTAAATGAGTACATCAATAAAAAATAACATACTAACCTTGCAAGTTCAAAATCCGAGCTATGTAGATCGAGAATTGGATTTGTTCAATAGGTGGGTGACAAAAAAAATAAACAGCTCAAACAAAATTCAATAACAATGTCGCAACTATAGCAATTGTGTCACAAAGTCTCTTAAAGTCACTTATATATAGATAAAATAGTCAACTAGCTGTTAACACCGACCAATGAGATAGGAAAACTTTTCGTTGCTATTGCCACGAAAGCTCGTCGCCATAGCGACGAAAATCCCGACTAGGTTAAATTAATATTTTCGTGGATATTGTGATGAACTTTCATGGCAATATCCACGAAAATCCTGCCCTCTCTAAAAAAATGATGAAACTAGTGGAAGCGTGGAAAATTTTTGTGGAATAATCCGCCCATATGTAGTAGTGAGGTATGGTTCTTTTTCACCCCATCCATGAATTACGCTCTGTGTATGAACAAACAATGACTCAGCAATGCTTGGGTTTGTATTTTCCTGAGAATTGCAACTGTGTAAATGCATGGTTTTTCTTTCTGGAATGATTGTGTAATTTTTCAAATTGCAAGTAAAAGAATTGGTTTTTGGTTGAGTTGTGCATTCACTGGTTTCTTTGTTGGTTAAAATCATGGTGGGTCTCTGTGGATTTTTAAATGAATATGGGTATTATCGTTGTGTCGAATGGTGGAGGGTTTCGCTCTATGTATTCTTGCTGGTTGCTTCCTCACATTTATATGGGTAACCTTGTCCAGTCATGTTTGGACTGCCATTTGGTTGCTGCATATTTTTCCAAATTCATGGTCGTGGGCTCAACGTATTGGCACCAAAATATTTCAAGAATCGATCTTAGGATGGCCATAACGTCGATATATATGCTTTATGGTTGTTGGGTGATATAAGTTGTGCCTCGGGTTATGCATCCTCACTGGCATTGTTGTCAAATGATTCGGCTCTTAAGAAATATACAAAGGTTATACCTCTTTGTGTTCTGGGTAACTATCACTGTCCAGTGGATGTTCACTGCCCCTCTACAAATGTGAGTGCACTATGTGCATCGGTTTTTCTACCCTACCCGTCGTTGTTTCCTCTATGGATAACTGTTGTGCCATTGCCCAGACCGAGATTGATAAGGAACCCTGTGGTTTTCTACTATGCTTGTATCGAAGGGTCCATGCCTATGGTTGATATGCCTCTGAGGACCTCCATTTATTTGTGCTATTGATGAATGAGCGCAATATTGATTACCTCTTTGTATTTGTTTTGACAGAGCCCAATTTTAAAAATCCCAAACCATTCTTGCTCCTGTCGAGTATATTTTTGGTTGTCAAAGATTGGTTATCAAGTGTAGTGGTTATGGAATGTTTTATCGAGTCCCTATCTCGTATTCCTATGATGAAATTGGTTGAAAAGTTGTTATTAGGAATGTGTAATAATATGAAATCAAGGGATGCTTCTTTTTCGTTATACTTTCGATCGCTGTGTTCTTACAACATGGTGTTAATTGCAAATTCGAGACTACTGTGTGTTTCACTAGGCTCGATAAGGGTTATAGATAGTTATGGAAATGGTGATAGTTTTTATTTCATTATGTTCACGGTGTATCTATTATGGAATCATCATGCATATTGTAAGTAATTGCATCGACAATGATGAAGCTCGGGTTTTATATTGACTGTGGTTTCGTTGTAAAAACTTATTGGTTGATATGATGAAGACTGTAGGAATCGAGCATGTTCTGGAAGTTTGTTCGATTTGGAAGGGACCTATGCATATGTTTTAAATTGGCCAATTGTGAATTGATAGACATGGTATGATATTTTATAGTGATGCTTATGGGATAGAGGTGGAGAAATTTTGCTATGTGTTTTCTTTTAATTCTTAACAGGAAAGAAAAGAAATTAAAGACCAAGCATTTTCTTAACAAGACTGTTGAAAATCATTTTGATTATTAGTATGATTGTAGACTGTTCTAATTGATAAATTTTTGAGGAAATTAAATCTGAACAATGAACAATTTCGATACACAATAATTATTGAATTGGTGTTGATATTTTTTGTATTGAGTATAGAGTTATGTCTATTGATTACTTGATTTGTTTTACGAAAAATATTCATTATTTCCCTGCCAATATCTCACTTTTACTCACATTACAAGTCCCCTTACCTTCCCAGATTCACTATTCACTCCTTATTCTTAAAATTAAATTATAGTGAAATGAAAACTCTGTATTATAGCAGTTGAAGGATGGCACAAAGATGAGTTACAATTGATATGTTTTGTTATTACAATACAGTTGATTATTTGATGATTTGTTGAGAAGTAATCATGATCTACCCCCCTTCATTTTACCACTTTTCACTCAATACAATCCCTCATATATCCCAAAACCTTTATTCACCCTTGCTCATTGATAGGTATTAAACGATTTTTATGGATTGGATTGCATGAGTTTGATGTGTTGCTGGGCCAAAATTTGTTTCATATTTAAAGAGATTTTATATATGGTTTGTTGAAGAAACTAGTTGCTAATAAATAATGCATACATGAATGAGCTTCTTCAACAGAGGTATCCATGGCTAGGGTAATAGGGGAAGAGGAAATTGGAACAGGGGCCCTAGAAGGCCAAGGTTTTCTGTACATTTTGATGCAAGCTCACAAGAGTTGAGCCAACTATTCCAACCTGGATTTTTTAACTGGATTGGACAAGTAGTAGTCCAACCTAGGCCACTTTTGGCCCTTGACCAAGTTTTAAGGAAACTCTGGTCATGTTTGACCATTTTTGGGACTTCGATAGATTGGTTGAAGATGGAGCGCCCAGGCGAAGCGGAGATCGCAAGATCTTGCTTATTTTGTGGACTTTTTGGGCTTTTAGGGTTTATGTAACATGTATGGGATGTCGATCCATGGTTTTACCCATGTTTAGGCCCTTTTGTAATGTATAAATAAGTAGATAGCACTTAGAGAGAAGTTTGTCTAGGTTGGCTTTGTGCAAGAATATGTAAGAGTACTAGCTAAGCGTTGTATTGAGATGTTTTGTCTGAGTGAGATATGTGTGCATATACTGTGTAAGTCTTCATGATACTAAGGAGCTAGCTCTGTGGCTTAACCTGATTTTGGGAAGGAGTATCTGGAGGGATGTGCACAGATCTCATGTCCTCTATAGAGTTTCGCTCTGTGGCCTTATGCACAGGAGCCAAATAATGTAGAAAGATTGAAGATCAATAAAGAAGAAGAAGAGTTGGTGGACATAGCCGCACGCTAGGGTGAACCACATATATCTCATGTTCTGATGTGCTTTGTGCAATGTGGTTTATGTGATTTCTTGCCTAGTGTTGATGATGTTATATATAATGAATGCATTTGATGTGGTAGTTTAGTTCTTACTGATATGAATGAATGTTAGATCTGAGCTGATGCTATGTGCTAGGTGATCAAAAGTACTTGATCTTGGTTTCTACTGCGTTGATATGTAATTAGGTTTTAATATTTGATGTGAACGAGACTTATGAACTAATGCATATTGATTGGTTAAGTGCTCTGTTAAGTGTTGTAGTCATAGATCTATGTCCCAGCCTGGTTGTAGACACTTGAGTCTTGCAACCCCCCCTGCCTCTACCTCGGGTGAGACTTCATTTTCTTCGCAGGTGTTGTCAAAAGGGCTGGTAGTTAGGGTTTTGTTGGTGCCCTGTTGAAGCATTGAACCCTAGGTCTACCCCTGTGCCAACAAATGGTTCCGTTGCCGAGACCTGAAACTATGATTGCTGGGAACTGAAGAAAAGAGAAAGCTCTTTTCATAGATCTGTTGCTACATTACACAATATTCTACTCAACTTGCAAAGATCTGTGCTAAGAGAGAAGCCGAATCTGAAGAAAAGAGGTAAGATCTTAAATCTTTTTTCTCTAATAAAGGTAAGATAAGTGGAAAATTTTGCTTCGAAAGTATGAATCTAGGTATGTTTGATAGATGTTGTCCTAGTCTGAAAACTAGGGCATAGCTAGAAGAAAGAGTTGATCTGAATAAACTTGATAGAAATAGAGAAAGATATGTTATTCCTATGCATAGAAAGAATTTTTGGACTAATAAGTGGATGCAAGAATCTAGAAAGATTTTTTGCAGATTGCAGGTCCATCACTGTGATCCCAGTGCGCAGTACAAGAAAGGCTGGGGATCATTTAAAAGAAAGAGAGGATTGACACTGTGTTATAATTGCAGAAGACTGATGCATCTTGCTAAGGAATGTCATGGTATAGGTCCTATTTGTCTTTGTTGTAAATCTATTGGCCATGAAGTTGAGGATTTCCCTAGAATGATTGCCAAAGTTGAAAAGATGACCATGAAACAAGAAAACTATGAAGAAGGCCAAGAGACTAAGGATATGTTAGAGAACCTGAAAGAATCAGAGACTATGTAATTACAACTGAAAGAAACACTGAACGATCACATAGACATCAATTTACTAGAGATCTTAAAAGAGAAACAACACATAGAAACAAGAATAGGAGACTTCGACATAGACTGTGTATTGGATGAAGAAACACATGTGAACTCTATGCCATAAAGCACTTGGGAGATTTTGGGAAAACCTTCTATCATACCTTCATTAGGAAGGATAGGTCTATTTAAAGAAAATATGATAACCCTATGTGGAAGAGTTACTAATGTACCTATGATTTCTCATGAAACATCAACCGAAGAAGAATTTGAAGTCATTAAGTTTGTTGAGAACAACGCTCCTTTTGCACTTTTGTTAGGAAAGAATTGGATTGAGAAAGACCAGATATGAAGGACAACAGAGGAGGAAGCGACATAACAAAAAAATCAAGAATTAAGGGAATTGATAGCTAGAAAGATAGAGCGACTAATAAAAGAACAAGAGGATAAGGTGAAGCAACATAAGGCCAGAGAATTAGCTATCAAAGTTGAAAGGACAAAGGAAGGCTTAAAGAATCTGTCCATGCAGGAAATAAGTGCATCCACCCCATAAATAGTAAGAGAAGTGTTGGCACAGGGGCAAACCTAGGGTTCAACGCTACAACAACGCACCAACAAAACCCTAACTACCGACCCTTTTGGCAACACCTGCGAAGCAGATGAAGTCTCACCCGAGGTAGAGGTAGGGGTGGTTGCATGAATTAGATGTCTTCAACCTTAGCTGGGACATAGATCTGTGATTCTAACACTTAACAAAGCACTCAACAGTTAACATTCATCAATATTCAATCTTATTTACAACGTAGTTAAACCCTAATTCAAAGTATCACAATACTTATTCAGATCTAAGGTATTTAAGCACTAACCATATCCACATAGGTCATATCCATACTATTAAGCACATATCATTAACATATTTATCTACCATTCATCTATATTAAAGCACTAAGAAAGTAAACACATAAACATATCAATACATCGCACAAAGCATAGCAACACAACATTTACGTGGTTCACCCCCACCCTAAGGCTACGTCCACCAAATCTTCTCTTCTTTATTATCTTTGGTCAAGCTTCTTACAAGCACATAACATCCAAGTTATACTCCGCAGAAGACAGGAGATATGCACGTACTTCACCAGATCCTCCTTCTTCTAGCTAGGGTATAGCACCAAGCCTTCACACAATCTCTTACAGTTACTTGAACTAGCCTTGCAATCCTCACACAATATGCACAAAGCACTTACAACTCTTGATTACACAGATCCAACTCTAGCACTTAGCACACCGACCTACTAGGTCTTTCAGTCCCCCTCTTACATTTCCTAGCTACTTATTTATACATTACAAAATATGCCAAAAGATGGGTAAACCCATGGGCCGACATCCCATACCCATTAAATAATACCAAATCCAAAAAAGGGCCCTAAAAGGGGATGATATCCCATGATCTCTGCTTCGTCTTGCGCTCCGCCTTCAACATCCTATCGAAGTCCCAAAATTAGGTCAAACATGACCAAGGATCCTCAAAAATTGGTCAAGGGCCAACAAGAAGAGGTATTACCTTTGAACCCTTTAAAATACCCCCAATAGTGTGAAGTTACTATTCTAAGAGAAGATAGGAATAAGAATGGAAAGAGGAACCCAAAGACTCAAATCACAGGAAAGAAGGAAAGACAACTCAGTAAGAAGAAAGAAAAGTTAGAATAATTGCAGGAAGTTCCATAGAAGACTTCGCAGAAGCCAGACTTGTAGAACTCGAACCTCGCCAGAATAGAAGAAAAACACAGGATGGAACTTTGCCACGACGAAGCTATATGACTGTTGGAGGCATCCCGACCATTAGAATGATGCTCCGAAACAGCTAGAAACACAGTTATTGACGGAAAGACCGTCGTTGGACAATTGGGACCATGCCATAACGACCCAATTCGTATTGATTAAGGCACTCCTGTCCATTGGAGGAATCCGTTACGACGTTTCTTATTTAACCCATCGGATGCTGCGATGGGACCACTCTTTGCAAAACGAGATATCCAAGGTCACAGAGAATTGATTACATACCGCGTTGTGTTGTCTATACCTCGTTGTCCGTTTACCTTGTCTGTCTGTTTGCCTACCCAATCTCCTTGATTACAAGTGTGAATGTTGGGTGAGCATAGCACGCTAGAGAAGTCTGTGGAGGATATTTTGATAGACCTGATGGCTGAGAAAGTCATGTCTATAAGAATACAAGCATCATTGACTGGCGAATTGCAAGCATCCCCATCGACTGGACGACATTCTGGCCGCACTGCTGAGAAATGAAGCAAGCACCATGACGATTTGGTGAATGCGAAGCATATCCCGTCGGTCTTTCCAGACTACATACCGCCTTTGACTAATGCAGTGAACCACGATAATGTCCCGCATGATTTTGAGTACACGCTGATCACTGCGTACCTCCCGAAGTCGATACACATAGTTGGACCTCAGTTGGGACTGATCCCAACTCTTAAGATCAACGAATTCAACCTCAAAGACCAGAAGAACTATGCGATGCTCGCACCACATAGGTACCTGATGAAGACGATTGGGAAGAAGCCCAAGATAATTCCCTAGATGTGTATTAAGGAGATCTCATGATCCATGATCTTGAACGTGATGGATATCACACACTTCGATCGACATCAAGAGGTTAACGCTTGCGTTAAAATCCTCTTGTCGTGCTATCATGGAGGTTATCTTTGGTTAGACAGGTGCATCACTATGGATCTAGCACTGATCCACTTGATTACAAGACTAAGCATGCAAGGACCAGATCCTCACTAGTTCTACCCAGGGAAGACGTCAGATCACTCTCTGACACAACGCATCAAGGAGGACTATGGCAATGTAGAGAAGGGGAAGAAAGGATACAAGGTAGCCTCCATCCAAGATGACACAATGAGCCTTTCTTGCCAATTGATCGCTGGAAAGCACGTCAGGAAGAACTGGCCGACACAAGTCACAAGGTTCGTAGTGGACTTCGCAGGGAAATGCGTCGAAGGAATGTAGATGAATTGGGCGAGTTACCTCGTCAATGAGCTGGAAAAGGACTATTGCGAAGCACAAGATCAAGGGTATGAGTTTCACTTTAGTTGGATATTAGTACTAATAACATTTGTCCCTTGGAAAATGCTGGAAGGAGCAGCCTTCCCAGAAGTCGAGCCATGAGAATCGTTGGCCGCAAGGTTCTCCACCTTGTGGTACACGAATGATATGGCGAAGTAGTGGTAGTTGAATGTTGTCTTCCATACTTACTACCTAAAACTGAAGCATGCTATTGAATCATTTCCCTGAATGACACCAAATACACTCCATCAGTATAGACCTGTTGGTCACTATAATTGCTTAATTAATTTCAAACAACCAAGTGAAACATAAATTATCAACCCAGGGAAGTCTTTTGTTTCAAAGATAGCTGCGCACTATATATGCTCAATTCCAAAAGCACTTAGTGTTGTAGTAAA
>ML777817.1:3307058-3351588 GCA_009831015.1 Picea engelmannii
CTTCTAATCAATGGTTAGGTCAAAAAGTAATGTAAAGTATTATGCAAAACAAATTAAGCATATAATAATGAGAAAGGACGTTGTGTACCTTGGGATGATCAGGCGAAATGATAGTATAAGTTAAAATACAGGTGATGAAGGGTATAATAATGGCAAAAAGTATGGGCAAAAAGGGTACAATATGTGGTCCTAACAAGACCGTTCGCGAAGTTCCGCGTAGACCGACACTTCATCTATATCATTATGCGTAAGGATGAAAGTAAGGAGGCACTGCAGTCTTACTATAAGTTAATCGAGGAAGACATGGAAGAAATCACTAAGGAATGGCCAACAAAATTCCTTGTACCAGTGGAATATGTAGAACGTTTCGACCCTGACATCATCAGAAGTCCATTGGTCACCTGGGTTGAACATGATGGGAAGACTAGCATGAAGAAAAAGAAGAAAAAGGAGGAAGTGCAGGACATAGAAAGTGATGAGAAGGACAACGTGTTGGAGGAAACTATGCTTGACTCACCTACAGGAGGAGGAGGATATGAAGTAAACCAAGAGGAAGGAGGAGAAGAAGGAGACAATCAAGAAAAAGGAGAAGTGACACCACCGAAGGATCCCCTTTAGGAGGTTGAGACATCAAATAAAAGGAAGGTTTCTCCGTAGAAACCCTCATCACGGAAGAAGACCCGAGCCAATAAGCCTCAGTCGCAAAATGTGCTCATAGTGGACGATATCAAGCTCATCATCACAACTGTAGAAGGTTCTTCAGAGGATATCTTGTAGAGACATGAAGCGAAGAAATAAACACTATATGACATAATAGAGAAGGAGCTCAAAGACATCCAACATGCTATCCATTGGAGATGCGCAGTGCCTACTGTGCCTCCTTCAGTGGAAAGTGTATAATTGGGGGATGATTCAACCCAATTACGAAGACTAGCAGGTGCAACAGAGGCTCGACTTTGTCGAGTCCAAGAAGAGAAGAAGTAGGCCATAGAGGCCCTAAAGCAAGAAAAGGAGGAGGTCCTAGAGCAACTTCGAGTTGTGCAGAAGGAGAAAAATTAAATTCAGGCAAAGTTCGAGCATAACAATGTGAAAATACAGGAAGAAAAAGGCCAACTGCTCACATAGCAGATTGCGAACAAGGAGGCAGTGAATAAAGCACTTCGCTCTATGCCAGGCTTGGCGCAGGAGGAAGAAGAGTCAGTCGAGATATAAGTGGGGAAGCTCGCTGAGGCCATTCAACAACTTCAAGCAAGAGTAATGGAGCTAGAAATCCAAGCAGTGTCGAGCACTCCGCAAGAAGTGCGTGATCAGAGGGACAAAGATACTAGGAGAGAAGTAGAAATAATTAGGGCACTTTCCTCGGAGTGTCATAAACTAAGTGATCGAAGTGCACAGACCTATGAGCACCTTGTAGAAGATCTGGGGTTGAGGAAACTAGAGGCACAACTCCAAGAGGTGAAGCAACATGTGTCCATCGTACAATCACAAATGAAGCTGCTTATTGTCATTGAGAATATGAAGAGGTCGTAGGAGAAATGAATGGTCCAACAACATGTTACTTCCATCTAGAGAAAAGTCATGGAGGTGACACAGAGACTCCAGCCGGTGCAGGACAAATCCTGAACGATTTTTGAAGCAGTTGAAGGACAAGGCTCATAGCTAGACCAACTGGTTGCTACAGTGGAACAACGCATGGAAGAGCCTGTTACAGAGCAAGTGATTTAGGAGTTCACTGAGCAGGAGGCTCTGGTGAAGCAGGAAGTCTAGGTAGCTTGAGCTAATCTCGAGGCCTTCGAAGTAACACTGCCTATATCTGAGTGACTCAGGACGAGTCACAGGTGAGTGTTGGGGGCCGGTTGGCCCTTGACCAAGTTTTAAGGAAACTCTGGTCCTGTTTGACCATTTTTGGGACTTTGACAGGCTGGTTGAAGATGGAGCGCCCAGGCGAAGTAGAGATCATAGGATCTCTCTTATTTTGCAGAATTTTTGGGCTTTTAGGGTTTATGTAATGAGTATGGGATGTCGACCCATGGGTTTACCCATGTTTAGGCCTTTTTTAATGTATAAATAAGTAATTAGGACTTAGAGCGAAGTCTTTCTAGGTTGACTTCGTGCAAGAATATGTAAGAGTACTAGCTAAGTGCTGTATTGAGTTGTTTTGGCTTAGTGAGAGCTGTGTGCACAGACTGTGTAAGGCTCCGTGATACTAAGGAGATGGCTCTGTGCCTTGACTTGATTTTGGGAAGGAGGATCCGACGGGCTGTGTACAAATATCCTGTCCTCTGTGGAGTTTCACTCTGTGGCCTTGTGCACATGGGCTGAAGAATGTAGAAATATTTAAGATCAATAAAGAATAAGAAGAGTTGGTGGACGTAGCCCCACGCTGGGGTGAACCACATATATCTTGTGTTCTGATGTGCTTTGTGCAATGTGGTTTATGTGATTGATTTCCTAGTTCTGTTGATGTTATATATAATGAATGCATCTGATGTGGTAGTTTAGTGCTTACTGATATGAATGAATGTTAGATCTGAGTTGATTCTATGTGCTAGGTGATCAAAAGTACTTGATCTTGGTTTCTACTGCGCTGATATGTAATTAGGGTTTAATCTGCGATGTGAACGAGACTTATGAACTAATTCATATTGATTGTTTAAGTGCTCTGTTAAGTGTTGTAGTCACATATATGTATCCCAGCCTGGTTGTAGACACTTGAGTCCTGCAGCTCCCCCTGCCTCTACCTTAGGTGAGACTTCATCTGCTTCGCAGGTGTTGCCAAAAGGGCCGATACTTCGGGTTTTGTTGGTGTGTTTTTGAAGCATTAAACCCTGGGTCTGCCGCTGTGCCAACAGCCAGAAAGGCCTCCTTTCCAAGCCCTGCATGTCCCTATTATCCTAGTTACCCCTCATGTCTCATTACAACCTGAAGTCCTTGAAAATGATGGATGGAAAGAGATTGTACACCCGATAGTCTCCCAACATTGTGGTTGGTCCAATTTGTCTTTAGCTATTCCTCCTCCACCGGTTAACCCAATTGTCCAAGTTGCCCCTTCACACTCACCAGTACAATCTTCCCACGCAAGCAAGAGGTTAAAAATCGAATCCCACCATGCACTTGATAACGGAAAAACTATTTCTATCCCCTCCTTTGCCTCAAACGACTTTTCCAAATCCATTTCATCCCGCATGCATTTGAGAGATGATTGCTCTCATGTTATCAGTGAGATCATGCCTAAAGGCTCCACATAGCCTAAGGAAAATTCAGAGAAATCAAAGGGAGACAACAACAACAAGGGGAAAATTGCCTCCCATATTGGAAAATATGGTTTTTGAGTGTTTTTATTTATTGATTGTTGAGAACAGTTGACTTCTGAAGTTTTTGGACAACACACTATTTTTTTGGATATGTTGGATATTATATTTTTGGATATGGTTTCAAATATCATTGATATTAATTTTCAAATTATGAGAGTGATGATGGGATCCACAAGGAGGGATGTGTTTGATTGATTAACTAGTTGTGTTATGTTTGTTAAAGAAACTAAAGGGAGTCACACAGGGTCCCACCTACTAGTTATTATTTATTAAAGACCCTTATTATTATTTTATAAATTCCCCACTAAACTAAAAGTTTGTTGAGTTTTAGTTAACTTAACTAAAGAAGTAGTTTAACTACTTCAACTAATTCTGATTGCTTAAAGGAAAAAAGAGAAGGAGGAACAAAGGAGAATAGAAGGAGAAAGCATACTAAGGTATGCTCTTGAGTTTTATTGAGATAATTCAGTTTTCATTCATTATTTAATTCATTGAAAGCCTAATTCTCTTTTATGATAGCAGGGTCCTATTGTAGAAAACAAGATTCAAGGCTGAATTGCATCATTCAGACACTTGTTTTTCAGAGGTGTTGATCTATATTTGATAGTCTGTGTAGACTTGTCTGTTTATGAATTAAATTTCATGATTGATAAAGCATATTGTGCAGAGTTGAGTGGGAAACAATCTGTGGCAAGCTGATCCAAATTTTAAAGTTCAGTTTTTTTTTACTTTATGTCAGAAGTCCTTTTGTATGGTTTTCATCGGGGACATCTAAGTTTGACTTTGGTCCAAATTTCCTCAGGGAATTTTGTAAATAGAACGTTTCTTTTGATAAATTGGAATGAAATAAGAGATTTCTTTATTTCTCATATGTGTTAATCATTGACTTGGTATTTTTACTTTTGTCTCTACATTTATTTCTGCATCTGTTATATTCAGAAAATTACATAAATATTGATTTTTTCAACAATCTTTTATTATAAAAAAATCAGCCTAAGCCCTTGTAACCAATAGTTGTGGATTAGGAAACAATTTTTGATGGTTATAAACATAGAGTGATATTCCCGTCTATCTTGCTTTAGCCAAGTAAGATCTGAAAATGCTTGAGTAAGATCATTTCATATCTTTTCCTCAACATTTATTTTGGCGACCATACTGGGGAGATATTCAATATCTCTCTGGTTGATTTTTATGCTTGATTATCATCGAATATATCTATTTTTATGATATTGATTCTTTGACCGTTTTATTTCTTAATGACTTATTGCAAGGTAACCTAATATTGAGCCTGATATTTAAGATTAGACCAACATTTCTTTAAACTTGTTTAACACCATTTTAGACACTGCTAATAATCAGGCTGAGCTTAATCGTTCATGGGAAATAATTGAACAAGAGATAAGTGCCAAAGAATGTTGGGAATATAGACATAAACATCTTAGGAATAAACCATAACTTTCTTTTTCCTTATCATCTAGGAGAAGAAGAGGCTTATCACCTGAGATTAATCCTATTGCCGAATTAGGAAGAAGGAGCATTGTGTTATCAACCCAACAAAGTGCTATAAGGAGAACCTTGTTTGATTCATCCAATTCATCTTACTCCCCCTTACCTATTATACACAAGATGACATCTAGTGGTGTCTCTGGTGGCACTGGAGGTGCTTCTTCATTTCAATCTTCAGCTTCGTTAGTGATTGGTATCTTTTATAGTGACAAAGTCCCTATCCAATCTACCACAAACCCCACCAAAGTTATTAAAAAGTATGGGCTTTTTCAATTTGAAGAAGATTCTACAACCACACTGTTGCATGTTTCCTCTCCTCTTAACCTAGCACCTCCTACTCTCCCACTTCCTAAATTCAAAGAGAATTTCCATAGGTTTTTAGGGAATAACACTGTCACTACGAATGAATACTTGGTGGAATTTTCTAATGCTTGTCACAACATAGGAGCCAATGACAATGATACTTGTATGTGATTATTTGTCAATTCCCTTGAAGGGAAGACTGCGGTCGATTTATTCAATCTCCCTCCTAAGATTTTATCTACTTGGGAGGAATTAGTCTATTGGTTCAAATCCACCTATGGGCAATCCAAAAGCCCAGCTGAGAAGTTACATGAATACAATACTTATAAGGATGGTGAGACCAACAAGTCCTTCGAATTGCATTTCACCAAGTTATACGATCAAATCCCTGAACTCATTCGACCTCAGAACCAAGCTGCTTTCATGCATTATTATAATGCATTACCTTCTCCCTACCATCATAGGCTTGAGGAAAAGGCCATTGATAACCTTGGTTCCGCTCTGCATACCTGTTTAGAGTATGAATAACAACTTTAAAGAACATGTCTTCCTCATGGAGATTCATTTAAATAGACACACATGTCTTCCCTCTTACAATTTGTACAAGACATGAATAATCATATGATAGCATATGAACGAAAGGGAAATGTATCCGCTTCATCCTCTTTTGGACCCCCCTTTAGAAATCCAAATGAAAACAATTTTCAGCCTAAAGCTATCATACCTCATAGTTGGTGTAACTTTTGTGAGGAACACCATGAGGAAAGTATACATGAGATAAAGAAGAGTGTCATAGATAAAATATTTGGTAAGAGACCCGAAACTACCATCACTATCCTAGATTTTACAAAGCTAGATGATGTCCTGATCATCAATACTATGAATAAATCCTATGCTCCCAAAGGCAAATATGATCCTCCCTGCAATTGTTCTAGCCCAAGATCATCCTCACCAACTTCTACTGTTCAGGTTCCTAAGGCTCCTGACAGTCAAGGAACTACCTCCCCTATCCCCTCTTCCAAATACAATATTCTAAATTAGTTGGCCAACATCAAAGGAGATGAAACTTTTCTGGACATGGTTACTATCCCTGAACAACAAAGGCATCTAAAACAATTCATGGAAGGAAAATCTTCCGTTTTAGCCAACCTCTCTGAAGACGTAGATGAAGAGGATTCGTCTATAAATAAAGTAGGTGTACATAACTTTAGACACCCTATAAAAAACCCCCCATTTTATATTTTTGTAAATATTATGGATAAGATTTCCCATTGTTGCCTCATTGACAACAGTTCGGGCCCAAGTGTAATGTCGAATATTATTATGGAAGAGATAATATTGTCTTGTACAAATGAAAACCCCTGAAGTATGCTCTCTTATAATAGTCTACAGCAAATGACCATAGGTGAAATCAAGGATGTGACCTTGGTTTTGTGTGCACACCCTGAAACAAGGACAACCCTTAATATTCAAGTAATTGATATTGCAATAAGAAACTACTCGATCATCCTAGGAAGAGTTTGGCAAGATTTGATGGGTGGATACCTCTCACTGGATGAGACACACTTATACATTCCTCGTAATGGTAAAAACATCATAGTCCTCAGAGAGGGAAGGATTTCACCTTACAGAGAAAGTGTTCCACAACCTAATGTGAATTATATCGAAGAGGACCTAGGAGTGTATTCCATATTTTCTGAGGAGGATAACAATACCTTGGAAAAAATCGACTTAGACGATGGTATGTGGCATATGAACTTTGATGGTTCATGCTCTAATGAAGGAAACAAAAGTGGTATTATCTTGTACACTTCCGTGGGGAAAATTCATAACTTTTTTTTATAGGCTCGAGTTCGCTTGCACTAAAAATGTCATTGAATTCGAAGCTTTATTATTAGGCATTGAAAACACCTATAATATGGGTTGTGGTCACCTTACAGTTTTTGGGGATTTCAAGCTTGTTGTGAACCTTGTATGTAAGATATATTCCCCTAGCAACAAGTTGATGAAACACTACACCCAAACTGTTTGGGCACTTATCTCGAACCTACTATCTTTCAACATTACTCATGTTAAGAGGGAATTGAACTCAATGGTTGATCGGTTAGCTGTTTTTGCAGCCTCTCCTAATCGACAACTTCTGCCACACAGACCTGATTGTACTTTTCAATATCTATATCTTCCACATATCCCTGACAATATAGAATCATGGAAGGTCTTCCCTAGCAATGAGATCATCTGTGCTTTCACTCAAAATGAACCTTATAAGCCTAAGGAAATTATATCCATGGAAGATAACAAGATTCCTAAGGGATTGATTCCTCTAGAGAGTTCATTTTCATTGAGTGATGTAGGCAATAAAGAAAAACATAAATAAGAGGAGTCAAAAAGGAAGGTGGGTGAAACTATCTCCTTGAACATTGGAACACCCGAGTCTCCAAAGAATATTAAAATAGGCGCCCAATGTTCTGATGAAGAAAAAATGAAGTTTACCAGACTGCTTGGTGAATTTCAAGATGTTTTTGCTTGGTATTATGAGGATATTCATGGTTTTGATCCCACTCTTATACATCATGCCATTCCTATCAAGGAGGGCGTAAAACAAGTTAGGAAAAAACAAAGACCTATCAACCCTACACTAGAAGCAACTATTCGAAAGGAGTTGGAAAAACTCTTGAAGGCTGGAATTATATTTCCGGTTAAGTATTCATAATGGGTTTCTAATTTCCTTCACGTTCAAAAAACAACTGGTCAAATCAGATTATGAGTATATTTTTTCACATTAAATCGGGCTAGCATAAAAGATCACTTTCCTCTCCCTAATATGGAAATGATTTTGCAGCAAGTTGCAGGGTCGCAGATGATGTCCTTACTTGACAATTTATCTAGTTACAATCAAATCGAGGTAAAAAGGGCAGATAAATATAAAACCACCTTTATTACTCGTTGGGTCACTTTTTCCTTCGAACATATGCCTTTTGGCTTATCCAATGCAAGGGTCACGTTTCCAAGGGCTATGTAGATAGTTTTTGAAGATTGGATCGACGAGATTATTCATATCTATCTTGATGATTTAATCATGTACTCTAAGAGACGATCAGACGTTTCGAAGTTTCAAAAATTATGGCTGGGTCCTTTCAAGATCACTTTTGTCCTGGGTGAAAACTCTTACATTCTAAAGGATTTGCAAGAGCGATTGTTTTCCTATAGCAGTAACGATTCTCACTTAAAACACTACGTGGAACCAACTTGAAGAGTTTAACGTTGTTTGGATTGTTCTGTATATTAGTAGTTCAGTTCTGTTTTCATTTGAGTAGTTTCATTTCTGTTATTTCAATTCTACTTTTAAAAACAATTTTCAATTCCGCTTTCATTTTAGTAGTTTTCCTTTTGTTGTTTGCTTTTCTATCATTCCATTTGTGTTGTTTTCAATTTTGTAGTTTCATTTTTGTTATGACATTTCTTTCTTTTGTTCTTTTGATTTCAATTTTTGGTCAAAAATAAAATGTTGGATCATTTTTGCCACAATGAAACTCCTGCAAAGTATTGTTAGTCAATAAAAATCAAGCTTACACAACTGTTATGATGTTCCCCCTCAGGGCATCATTGAATTTGTTATCTGCTTTCACTGTTGTCTCATGAGATAGTTGGTTACTTCCCGCTTCTGATTTCCATTTCTTCATCCATTTTGAGATTCAAAAGAGAAAGTCCAGAAAACATTTCTCCTTGAAGTCAAGAGAAAATTTTGGTTGGATGATTATGCTTACAGGGATAAACCCCCTCATACTTAACACTTTCCATGAGTTATTCCCAAATTCCTAGACATTCTTGCTGATATTTGGGTACCTTGGAAAGTGGTCCCCATGTGCTTATGAGTCTCTAAGCACAAAGGGGGAAGACTATTACCCTTGTACTTTACTTTATGATTCTAATTTCACTTTGACTTAGGATTTTTAAGTGAAAAGTGAAATATGTCACTTAAGTCATAAAGTGACAATTAATTCACAATGTGGGTGAATTAATAGACATAAAGTAACTAAGGAAAGTGGGTTTCCTTAGTGAGATTTTAGGATGAGATCTCACCCATTGATTAGACTTGGCTAGATCTAATCTAGGCCATTGATCTTTTAGGGTTGTCTCAAGGAGGATAAAGAGAGGGTAAAGGTATTTTTGGAGACTCATTCTTCACTTGTGAGTTTTGGAGAAGAGAAGAGGGGCACATTTCTTGAGGAGAAGGAGGGCACACTTCATGAGGGTTAGAGAAAAACCCTTGAGAGCTTGAGGAGAATCTTGTGGTTGGTTTGAGCTTGCATGGAGAGTATTTCCATGGATCCATAGCTTCCATTTATGAGAAGGAGCATTTTCATGGAGGACGGGCGTGTCTAGGAGAAGAGGGGCACATTTATTATCCTTCATATGCTCATCAGAGGAGGAGGACTTGTCAAATTGAGATGAGGTCTGGTGCATAGGGAGAGGAGAGCTTGGAAGCTTGTTTCTGTGGAGAGATACATTCAGATTATGGCCTAGTTTATTTATGGTGATCATTTCTGCTAGGAGGAGGGCACACCTGTTGAGAGGACTGGCAGCTACCTGGTAGCAGATCTTCTTGGAGGATTCAAGCTCTGACAGTTTTAGTGGAGAGGTAGCACAGGAGAGGACATTCCTGTGGAGGGATTTATTCATTGGGTTACAGATGAGCTAGGGCGCTTCATTTCAGTGCAGAGGGCAACAAAGGGAGAGGGCACACCATAGTTTGGGCACTTCTTTCTCTGGTTCTTTTGGCAAGGCTCCTGAGGAGATTTCTATGAATAAATGTTCCATTGTATTTCATTATTTGTTGTATCTCTTGCTTTGATCATCATTATATAGACATATATCCCAAACTGGTTTTCCCCAGGGGGTTTTTATCCAGGGTCATGTTGACCAAAAATACATGTGTACAAAAATGCATGTGTTAGTCTCTTAGATCTCTTTATTTTCAGCTATAAAGATCTATAGGTGTTTTATATTTATTTTGGTATCAATGCACTAACATCTGGTCACTAAAACTACATGCTAGAGCACCCAAAATCGCAAGTATAACCCTAACAAATCAACAAGAAACTTTTGGACTGTTGGCTGTTATAAAACAAAAATACATACTTCATTTGATAGTTAAAACTTAGAGCCTAACTGTGGTCAAAGACAGACCCAGTAGGCAAGCTAATAGGACTTGAAAATCTTCATGGTATCAGAGCTGAGGTGGTTGACTTTTGAGCAGTTTGGACAACATATGTGTTGAATGTCATATACATATTCTTGACAGATTTTTGTGTATAACCATTGACTCATTCAATGGTTGTTAGAGGGCATATTTTTGTAGAGGACAGTTGGGCATTTTTTGACACTTGTGGACAACCTCTTTTCACACCTGTGTGGACACGAGTGAGGCTGTAGTTGACAACCTCTTTTCACACCTACTGACTAGGAGTGAGGTCATGGATTTGCTTGCCTCTTTTCACACCTGTGTTGACATGAGTGAGGCAATGTTCCTTTGCATTTGGAGCATCTGAGTGAGTGCAATGGGCAGACATGTCGATATCTCAAATGCGTGTGGAGGAAAAGCTAGCTGGGGCTAGCAATTGGTCGCCTTGGAAGGCGAGGATTGTCTTTTTCTTAGAGGATCTCAAGCTATGGGACATAGTCGAGGAAGTTTTTCCTCCCATTACTGTCACTACTCCCATCTTGGTGGAAAAATTCAGGAGGAGGAACAACAAGGAAAAGATGATCATTTGTGATGCTATGAGAGATCACATTATTCCCCACTTGACTGGGAAGACTTGTGCATTCAAGATGTGGGGATATCTATGCAAGTTGTACGAGAGCTCTAATGAGAAACGAAAGATGGTTCTTCATGACCGACTTAGGGGAATTCACATGCTCGAGGATGAGTCAGTTACTTCATTCCTTGGTAGATACACACAGATGAAATATGAGTTGGCATCCGTCAGAGAGGTTGTGAACCCTAACTCTTTGGTGAGGCAAGCTATGAATAGCTTCACCAAACCATGGGGTCCATTTGTACGAGGCATTGTTTCCAGGGAGGTTATGCCTACATGGGAGATGATGTAAGATGACTTCATCTAGGAGGAGATTAGGCTTGCAGCCAAGGCTTCCAGACAACAACAGTAGCAAGAACAAACAATTTCTGGTGACGAGAACCTTTCTCTTTGGAAAAAGGGCAAGAAGAAGACTGTCCGTGGAGGTCGGTAGGGTCCCAAGTTTGGGGCCCCACCACAGGGAGGAGAGAGAAAAAACAGTAGTGGGCAGAGGAGAGACATGAGCACAGTGAGATGATTTTCTTGTGGATATATGGGTCACTATGCAGGATAGTGTCCCAAGAAGAAGAAGAAGCAGCAAAATGTGTTAGCAACAAAAATAGAGGAGATAGAGTTCAAAGAGAAGTTTGCGAGAGAGTTTGCATTCATAACTACTTTATTTTCTATTACACCATCCAACACTAGATGGGGAGACCAATTTGATGAGTATCGACTGACTCACAATAGTGATTTAGAGGAAGATGAGACTTAGTGTCCCTGGACATCTTCAAAGTGGGTGACTGGTCCACCCAATATAGTTATAGTTTCAGAGTAGCTGAGTAGACAGAGAGTTGGTGCTACAACTTCAGTGCATCAGAGGTTGATGAGGAGGAGCAGCAGGGCACCACGGAGGCTTGAGCCTCACATAGCTTTTGAGACAGGCAGATCAGGTTTTGGATCCACTTCATGTGGAGGTGACTTGGCGAGAGGCCAAGTTCATGACTCTTGGTGAGAGACCAAGAGGGGGAGACTCTTGGTGAGATGCCAAGAGTAGTGACTCTTGGTGAGATGCCAAGAGTAGGTGGAAATCCTTGGTGGGAGACCAAGGTGGAGATCTTGGTGTGATGACCAAGATCTAGGTGATCTTGGATAGATGGAGAGTCAGTGCCATTTATAGATCATGCAGATTGAGTAGATCTGTGACAGAGTCCACTTTCAGTGACCAGGGTACAACCATACTCACCGAGTATATGACAGGAGGCAACCATGTCCTCTACATGGATGATATTGGTGCTAACTAGCACTTTCCTCGGTAAGAGGGAGTGTTGAGATTTGGGTACCTTGGAAAGTGGTCCCCATGTGATTATGAGTCTCTAAGCACAAAGGGGGAAGACTATTACCCTTTTACTTTACTTTATGATTCTAATTTCACTTTGATTTAGGAGTTTTAAGTCAAAAGTGAAATATGTCACTTAAGTCATCAAGTGACAATTAATTCACAATGTGGGTGAATTAATAGACATAAAGCAACTAAGGAAAGTGGGTTTCCTTAGTGATATTTTAGGATGAGATCTCACCCATTGATTAGACTTGGCTAGATCTAATATAGGCCATTGATCTTTTAGGGTTGGCTCAAGGAGGCTAAAGAGAGAGTAAAGGTATTTTTGGAGACTCATTGTTCACCTGTGAGTTTTGGAGAAGAGAAGAGGGGCGCATTTCTTGAGGAGAAGGAAGGCGCACTTCATGAGGGTTTGAGAAAAACCTTTGAGAGCTTGAGGAGAAGCTTGTGGTTAGTTTGAGCTTGCATGGAGAGTATTTCCATGGAGCCATAACTTCCATTTCTTAGAGGGAGAATTTTCATGGAGGAGGGGCACATCTAGGAGAAGAGGGGCACATTTATTATCCTTCATATGCTCATCAGAGGAGGAGGACTTGTTAGATTGAGATGATGTCTGATGCATAGGGAGAGGAGAGCTTGGGCGCTTGTTTCAGTGGAGAGAGACATTCAGATTATGGCTTATTTTATTTATGGTGATGATTTCTACTAGGAGGAGGGTGCACCTGCAAGATTTTTTTGGACTATTGGCTATTATAAAACAACAATATATACTTCATTTGAAATTTAAAACTTAGATCCTAACTGTGGTCAAAGACAAACCCAGTAGGCAAGCTGATAGGACCTGAAAATCTTCAATTTTTTCCATTAAATCCACTCACTTCCCCTGTGGCATAATCATTCTGATTTATATCTTCTTGATCTGATGTTACTTGGTCCGCGAAACATACATTCTGAGTTATTAATCTATTGGAAACAAATTTCCCTATGGAGTCACCAATTTGTTGACGATTAAAATCGCAACGAGGAATTTCACCGGCAAAGTATTGCTAAAGCCCTATTATTTAAACTATGCTAATACTATAATACTAGTAGGTGGGACCCACTTGTAGACTGGAGGCTTGAAGGTAGTCATATCACACATTTTCTATTGCTATTTCGATGCTGCTTACAGGGTCCTATATGGTTAACAATGCAGTCTTGGTTTCATTTTGACATAGTGACAGGTGGATGATGCATTCTATGGGATGTTCTGAAATTCAAAGCATTAGTTTTATGCTATTATTGGCATATATTTACAGTTGCTATGTTTAATCATGTCACCATGATTTATTACCTGGCTACACATACACAAGAAATATGTTAGTAATGATGTAACCAAAACAAAGTGAAGAAACTTATGGGAACAATTCTAAAACGAAAGGGTCTATGTTTAAGCTATGTTAAAATTTATGTGCAAATTGAAATGTAAAACATGTTAGTGTTAGTCCTAACTATTATATGGTTGGTTAGTGGCTATGTGATTTTCATTTGAGTTATTTTCGGGTGCATATAATATTGCAAGGCATATGGCATGGCATGGAAACTTGGAAAAGGTTAACGTGAATGTTTTGGGTGGCACATTGGGCAAGGAATAATCATCGCAATTTTCAATGGTTTCGTAATTGATTACATTGTTAATGCATTGGTGATTGTTGGATGTCTTGTACTTCAGAATTGAATAGGATAGGAGATGGAAGGAATGTGCAGTAAATGCATGTCACTCCATACTCCCCCCATCAGGCCATCACCCTAGTATGGTTCTTTGTTGCATTTTGGTTTGTTGGTGGTTAAGCTCCGCATTGAAGGCTTGGGAAGAAAACGCTCGACCAACTCGCCCTTTTAAGCTCTCAGTTACATGTATGGTTATTTTTCACCCCATCCATGAATTACGCTCTGTGTGTGAACAAAAAATGGCTCAATAATTCTTGGGTTTTTGTTTCCCTAAGAATTACAATTGTGTAAATGCATGGCTTTTCTCTCTGGAATGACTGTGTAATTGTTCGGATTGCAAGTAAAAGAATTGATTTTTGGTTGAGTTGTGCATTCGCTGGTTTTTCTGTTGGTTAAAATCATGGTGGGTCTCTGTGGATTTTTAAATGAATATGGGTATTATCGTTGTGTCGAATGGTGGAGGGTTTCACTCTGTGTATTCTTGTTGGTTTCTTCCTCACATTTATGAGGGTAACCCTGTCCAGTCGTGTTCGTATTGCCATTTGGTTGCTGTGTATTTTTCCAGAGTCATGGTTGCGGGCTTAGTGTCTTAGCAAAAAAATATTTCAAGAATCAATATTAGGGTGGCCATAATGTCGATATATATGATTTATGGTTGTTGGGTGATATAAGTTATGCCTCGGGTTATGCATCCTCATTGGCATTGTTGTCAAATGATTCAACTCTTAATAAATATACAACGGTTATACCTCTATATGTTCTGGGTAACTGTCATTTTCAAGTGGATGTTCACCACCCCTCTGCAAATGTGAGCGCACTATGTGCATCATTTTTTCTACCCTACCCATCGTTGTTTCCTCTATGGATAACTGTTGTGCCATTTCCCAGGCCGAGAGTTATAAGGAACCCTGTGGTTTTCTACTATGCTTGTATCGAAGGGTCTTTGCCTATGATTGATATGCCTCTGAGGACCTCTAGTTCTCTGTGCTATTGATGAATGAGTGCAATATTGATTAGCTCTTTGTATTTGTTGTGACATAGCTTGATTTTAAAAATCCCCAACTGTTCTTTCACCTATTGGGCATATTTTTGGTTGTCAAATATTGGTTATCAAGTGGAGTGGTTATGGAATGTTTTGTTGAGTACCTATCTTGTCTTCCTATGATGAAATTGGTTGAAAAGTTGTGATTGGGAATGAGTAATAATATGCAGTCAAGGGATGCCTCTTTTTCATTATACTTTCGATTGCTGCGTTCTTACAACGTGGTGTTAATTGCAAATTGAGACTACTGTGTGTTTCACTAGGCCCGATCGGGGTTATAGATAGTTATGGAAATGGTGATTGTGTTTATTTCATTATGTTCATTGTCTATATATTATGGAATCATCGTGCATATTGTAAGTAAATGTATCGACAATGATGAAGCTCGAGTTTTATATTTACTGTGGTTTCGTTGCAAAAACTTATTGGTTGATATGGTGAAGAGTGTAGGAATCATGCATGTTCTGGAAGTCTGTTCGATTTGGAAGGGACCTGTACATATGTTTTAAAGTGGCCGATTGTGAATTGATAGACATGGTATGATATTTTATAGTGATGCTTATGGGATAGAGGTGGAGAAATGTTGTTGTGTGTTTTCTTTTAATTCTTAAGAGGAAATAAAAGAAATCAAAGACCAAGCGTTTTCTTAACAGGACTGTTGAAAGTCATTTCAATTATGAGTATGATTGCAGACTATTCTAATTGAGAAATTTTTGAGGAAATTAAATGCTGAATAGTGAACAGTTTTGATACACAGTAATTATTGAATTGGTGTTGATATTTTTTGTATTGAATATAGAGTTATGTCTATTGATTACCTGATTTGTTTTACGAACAATATTTGTTATTTCCCTTCCATTCTCTCACTTTTCCACACATTACAAGTTGTTGGCCCTCGACCAAGTTTTGTGGAAACATTAGTCACGTTTGACCATTTTTGGGACTTCGACATGCTGGTCGAAGATGGAGCGCCCACGCGAAGCGGAGATTGCAGGATCTTTCCCTTTTTGCGGGCTTTTTGGGTTTTAGGGTTTATGTAATGGGTATGGGATGTCAGCCCATAGGTTTTCCCATGTTTAGGCCCCTTTTGTAATGTATAAATAAGTAGCTAGGCGATGTAAGAAAGAGACCTAGTAGGCCGATGGCTTAGTGCTAATGTTAGGTATGTGCAAGAAGATGTGTTAAGGCTTGCAGAGCTAAGTGCAAGTGTTTTGTAGGTTCTTTGTGCACAGACTGTGTAAAGGCTCTATGCTTGGACCTAACTCGGGGAAGGAGGATCTGGTGAGGTGCACGCAGACATCCTGTCCTATGCAGAGTTGTCTTTGTGGCTCTGTGCATGTAAGAATATTGAAGGAGACTAATAAAGAAGAAGAAGAGTTGGTGGATGTAGCCCCACACTGGGGTGAACCACGTATATCCTGTGTCGATGTGATTTGTGCTATGTTGTTTATGTATTTAATTGCTTAAATCCATTGATGCTCAAGTGAATTATGTATGAATGAATGCTAGATCTATTCTGATGATGTGTGATAATGGTTAGATATGCTTAGATCTTGAGTAATACTACGTTGTTCTGTAACAAGGGTTTAACTTGCGATGTGAATAAGTGTTAAAAGACTAATGGATGTTAATTGCTAAGTGCTTTGTTAAGTGTTGTGATCACATATCTATCTCCCAACTAGGTTGTAGACACTTGAGTCCTGCAACCCTCCCTACCTCTACCTCGGGTGAGACTTCATCTTCTTTGCAGGTGTTGCCGAAAGGGCCAATAGCTAGGGTTTTGTTGGTGCACTGTTGAAGCGTTGAACCTTGGGTTTCCCCCTATGCCAACAAATGGTTTCATTGTCGGGACATGAAATTGTGATTGTTGGGAACTGAAGAAAAGAGAAAGCTCTATGCATAGATCTGTTGATGTAGTGCACAATATTCTACTTGACTTGCGAATCTCTATGCTAAGAGAAGGAAGCTTGATCTAAAGAAAGAGGTAAGATCTTAAAGCTTTGTGCTATGGTAAAGGTAAGAAAAGTGGAAATTTTTGATTCGAAAGTATGGATCTAGGTATGTTTGATAGATTTGGTCCTGTCTCAAAAATAGGGCACCGTTAGAAGAAAGAAGATTTGACATGAATAGATTTGATAGAGATAGTGGAAGATATGTTATTCCTATGCATAGAAAGAAATTTTGGACTAACAAGTGGATGCAGGACCCTAGAAATAATTTTTGCAGGTTGCAACTCCATCACTATGATCCCAGTGCGTAGTACAAGAAAGGTTGGGGATAATTTAAGAGAAAGAGAGGATTAACACTTTGTTATAGTTGTAGAAGACCGAGACATATTGCAAAGGAATGCCCTGGTAGAGGTCCCATTTGTCTTTTTTGTAAATCTATTGATCACAAGGTTTTGTATTTCCCTAGAATGATTGCTAAAGTTGAGAAGATGAACTTGAGACAAGCAAACCATGAAGAAGGTCAAGAAACTAAGGATATGTTAGAGAATCAGACAAAATCAGAGACTATGTTATTACAAATGAAAGAAACATTGAATGATCACAGAGACATCAGTTTACCAGAGATCTTAAAAGAAAAGCAGTGCCTAGAAATAATAATAGGAGACTTCGACATAGACTGTGTCTTGGATGAGGAAACACAAGTGAACATTATGCCAGAAAGTACTAGTGAAATTTTGTGAAATCCTGCTATGATTCCTTCATTAGGAGGGATAGGCTTGTTTAAAGGAAATATGTTAACCCTATGTGGAAGACTTACTAATGTACATATTATTTCCCATGGAACATCGACTGAAGAAGACTTTGAGGTCATTAAGTTTGTTGAGAACAACGCTCCTTTTTCACTTTGTTAGGAAATACCTGGATTGAGAAAGATTAGATCCGAAGGAAAGAAGAAGAGGAATCCATAGAACAGAAAAAGAAAGAATTAAGGGACTTCATAGCCGAGAAAATAGAGAAACTAGTACAAGAACAAGAGGACAAGTCGAAGAAACTGAGGACTACAGACTTAGCTGTCTAAGTTGAAAGAACACAAGAAGGTGTAAAGAACCTATCCATGAAGTAAAAAAGAGAACCTACCCCAGAAGTAGTAAGAGAAGAGATATTGCATGTGAAACTTTTGAGAGAACATCAACAGTGCGGAGTTTCTATGCTAAGAGAAGATAAGAATACAAATGAAAAGAGGAATCCAGAAACTCAGATCACAATGAAGAAGGCCATAAAGCTCAGTAAGAAGAAATCAAAGTTAAAAAGACTGCAGGAGGTTCCAGTCAACACCTCGCAGGAAGTAGGCTTGCATAAATTGAACATTGTCGAAATAGCAAAACAACGCAGAATAACACTTCACCACGATGAAGCCATATGACCGTTGGAGGCATCCCGACTGTTAGAATGATGCTCTAGAACGATTAGAAACACAATTATTGTGGACAATATTTCCATGAGACCATTGAGACTGCTCCATAACGAATGGAATCGTATCGATTAAGGCATTTTGACCCGTTGGAGGAATCCATTACGCCGTTGCCTATTTAATTCGTCGAATGCCTTGCCGGGACCAATTTTTGTAAACTGTGATTATCCAAGTGAATAGAGAACTAATTTCTAGCATGCTGTGATTTTGAGACCTCGCCACCCATTTTTCTTAACTTGAGCACCCGTTCGCCTACCTAAGATAATTGACTGCGAGCGTGTATGTCAGGCAAACGTAGGACAATTTTGAAGTCTGTGGAAGAGATTTTGATAGAAATTATGGATGAGAAATTTATGTTCACAGGAGTACAAGCCTTATCAACGTGAGGATTGAAAGCATACCCCTCTAATGAACGTCTATCTAGGACATCCAAAACTACGATAGAGAAAAGAAGTAAGCACCACGACGACCTGGTGAACGCGAAGCTCATCCCGTCGGTCTTGCCCGACTACATCCCACCTCTGGCTGGCGTGGTTAGTCATGACAACGTCCTGAGAGATTTAGAATACACACTCATCACTGTGTACCTCCTGAAGGGGATATGCGCAGTTGGACTACAACTAGGACTGATCCTTGATTTTAAGATGAACAAATTTAACCAGGGAGACAAAAAGAATCATGCGATGCTTGCACCGCATAGGTACTTGACAAAGATGATGAGGAAGAAGATCAAGATAGTCCCCTAGCCGATGCTTGCACTGCATAGGTACTTGAAAAAGATGATGAGGAAGAAGCCGAAGACAGTCCCCTAGCCGTGGATCAAGGAGATTGCAAGGTCCACCATCCTTAACGTTATGAAGATACCCCACTTTGACAGACGTCATGAGGTTAACACATGCATTAAACTCCTCTTGTCGTGCTACCATGGAGGTTATCTCTGGTTGGATAGATGTGTGACTGTGGATCTGGTGATGATCCACATGATCACTGGATTGAGTGTGCAGGGACTAGACCCTCACTAGTTTTATCCAGGGAAGGCTGCAGATTTCTCCTTGGTGCAACGTATAAAGGAAACCTATGACGATGTGGAGAAGGGGAAGCGGGGCTACAAGGTAGCCTCCATCCAAGATGGCACAGTCTGCCTATCTTTCCAGTTGATCACTGGTAAGCTCGTCAGGAATAACAAACCAACGCAAGTCATGGGGTTTTTCGTCGACCTCGCAGGGAAGTGCATTGAAGGGATGCATATGAACTAGGCGAGCTACCTCGTCAATGAGTTGGAGAAGGACTACTGCGAAGTACAAGACCAAGTTTATGAATTCCACTTCAGCTGGTTACTCATTCTCATAGAATTTGTCGCTTGGAAGATGCTAGAGGGAGAGACATTCCCTGAAGTCAAGCCATCTGAACCACTGGCCACAAGGTTCACCACCTTGTGGTATACAAGCGATATGGTGAAGCAGTGGTAGTCGAACACTGTCTTCCACAGTTACTACTTACATCTCACGTGGGCCATTGAATCCTTTCCCCAAATGACACCAAATACACTCCATAGGTTCAGGCCACTCGCAAAGTTCCACGCAAACTGACACTTCATATATATTACCGCACGTGGGGACGAAAAGAAGGAGGAGTTGCAGTCTTACTACTAGTTGTCTGAGGAAGATATGGAGGAGGTAACCAAGGAATGGCCTGTAGAATTCCTTGTACTAGTTGGAGATGCATAACTCTCCGATGTCGACCTCATCAGAAGTCTTGTGGTCACCAAGACTGAGTGTGATGGACCGAGCAATGCTAAGAAAAAAAAGAAGAAGGAAGAAGTTCAGGATATAAACAACACATCGGAGGAAACTGCACCTGACTCACCTGGAGGAGGAGTAGGTGATGAATTAAACCAAGAAGAGGGAGGGGAAGAAGACTAGCAAGAAGAGGTCGAGGTGACTCTACCAAAGGATCCCCTTACAGAGGTTGAGACGTCAAAGAAAAGGAAGGTTTCTCCAAAGAAACCCTTAGTGCGGAAGAAGCCACGAGCCAATAAGCCTTAGTCACATAACGTGCTCACAATGGATGATATTGACCTCATCATTGCAACTGTAGCATATGCTTCAGAGGATATTTTGTAGCAAAACGAAGCAAAGCAGGAGACAATGTATGAAAGAATCGAAGAAGAGCTGAAGGGGCCACAACAAGCTCTCTATTCAAGCCACACAGTGCCTACTGTGGCATCATCATTAGAAGTTCTAGAGTTGGGGGATGAGCCCACCCAACTGCGAAGGATAGAAGATCCTACAGAAGCTCACCCTCATCAAGTACAAGAAGAAAATGAGCATGCCACAAAGGCCTTGAATCAAGCAAATGAGGAATCCCTAGAGCAATGTCGAGTTGCACATCAAGAAACATATAACCTCCGAGTGAAGTTTGAAGAGGACAGAGAGTAGATCCAGAAAGAAAAAGAATAGCTGCTTGCAAAGCAGATTGGGGTTAGAGAAGCAGTAACTAGAAAACTTCGCTCTCTGCCAGGATTGGATCAGATGGAAGAAGAGACAATTGAGAGCCAAGTGGGGAAGCTCACTGAAGCCATTCAAAAAATTCAAGCAAGAGTAACAGAGATGGAACTACAAGCAGTGTCAAGAACTCCGCATGAAGTGCGATATCAAAGGGAATAAACTGCTAGGAGCACAGTAGAAAGAATCAAGGCATTGGATTCAAAATGCAAGCAATTAGGTAACTGAAGTGTGCAGACCTATGAGCTCCTTGTATAAGACCCAAAGTTGAGGATATTGGAGACACAACTCTAGGAGGCGAAGCAGAAGGCATTGACAGTGCAAGCACATCTGAAGCAACTTACGACCGTTGAGAAGATGAAGAGATTGTAGGAGCAGTGCACAATTCAACAATAGGTTACTACTATCCAGAGTAGAGTGATGGAGGTGACACATCGACTCCAACTGGTGTAGGATGAAGCCTGCACCCTCTTTGAAGATATCAAGGGACAAGGATCACATTTGGAGTAGGTGGTCACAACAGTGTAATAATGCTTGGAAGGGCCTGCCACTGAGAAAGTCATTAAGGAGTTCACCGAGAAGGAGGCTCTGGCGAAGCAACAAGTCGAGGCAGCTTGAGCTAAGCTCGAGGCCTTCGAAGTAGTGTTTCCCAAATCAGAGTGACTCGGGACGAGTCACAGATGAGTATTGGGGGCCTGTTGGCCCTCGACCAAGTTTTGTGGAAACATTGCTCGTGTTTGAGCATTTTTGGGACTTCGACAGGCTAGTCGAAGATGGAGCGCCCAGGCGAAGCGGAGATTGCGATATCTCACCCTTTTTGTTGGATTTTTGGGTTTTAGGGTTTATGTAATGAGTATGGGATGTCGACCCATGGGTTTTCCCATGTTTAGGCCCCCTTTTTAATGTATAAATAAGTAGCTAGGCGATGTAAGAAAGAGACCTAGTAGGTCGATGGCTTAGTGCTAATGTTAGCTATGTGCAAGAAGATGTGTTAAGGATTGTAGAGAAACATGCAAGTGTTTTGTAAGTGCTTTGTGCACAGAATGTGTAAAGGCTCTGTGCTTGGACCTAACTCAGGGAAGGAGGATCTGGAGAGGTGCACACAAATCTCCTGTCCTATGCGAAGTTGGCTTTGTAGATTTGTGCATGTAAGAAGATTGAATGAGACTAATAAAGAAGAAGAAGAGTTGGTGGACGTAGCCCCACACTAGGGTGAACCACATATATCCTGTATCGATGTGCTTTGTGCTATGTTGTTTATGTATTTAATTGCTTAAATCGATTGATTCTCAAGTGATTTATGTATGAATGAATGCTAGATATACTCTGATGCTGTGTGCTAATGGTTAGATATGCTTAGATCTTGAGTAATACAACGATGTTCTGTAACAAGGGTTTAACCTGCGATGTGAATAAGGGTTAAAATACTAATGAATATTAATTGATAAGTGCTCTGTTAAGTGTTGTGATCACATATCTGTGTCCCAGCTAGGCTGTAGACACTTGAGTCCTGCAACCCCCCTGCCTCTACCTCGGGTGAGACTTCATCTTCTTCGTAGGTGTTGCCGAAAGGGCCGATAGATAGGGTTTTGTCGATGTGTTGTTGAAGCGTTGAACCCTGGGTCTACCCCTGTTCCAACATAAGTCCCCTCACCTTTCCATATTCACTATTCTCTCCCTGATATTAAAATTAAATTATAGTGAAATGAAAACTCTGTATTATAGCAGTTGAAGGATGGCACAGGGATGAGTTACAATTGATATGTTTTGTTATTACAATACAATTGATTTTTTGATGATTTGTTGAGAAGTAATCATGCTCTACCCCCCTTCATTTTACCACTTTTCGCTCAATATAATCCCTCATATATCCCATAACCCTTATTCACCCCCTTCTCATTGACAAATATTAAATGATTTTTATGGATTGGATTGCATGAGTCTGATGTGTTGCTGAGCCAAACTTTGTTTCATATTTAAAGAGATGACATGCATGGTTTGTTGAAGAAACTAGTTGCTAATAAATAATGTATACATGAATGAGCTTCTTCAGCAGAGGTAGCCATGGCCTAGGTAATAGGGGAAGAGGAAATTGGATCAGGGGCCCTAGAAGGCCAAGGTTTTCTATACATTTTGATGCAGACTCACAAGAGTTGAGCCAGCTATTCCAAGCTGAATTTTTTAACTGGATCAGACAAGAAGTAGTCCAACCTAGGCCAAAAATGACTCCTTTCCAAGCCCCACATGTCCCTAGTATACCGGTTCCCCCTCATGTCTCATTACCACCTTGTTGATGATTAAAATCACAAAGATTTTTTTTGCCCGCAAAGTGTTGCTAAAGCCTATTGTTATAACGCTAAATAATACTAGTAGGTGGTGTTAGAACCATGATTTTCATAGCTAAGGTTATAGGTTTTTCAACAATTTGAAAATTCATGCATGTTATCACCCATATTGTTTTTATGACTGGCAACATCTAACACCTCCAAGGGCCAGTTTCAAAAGGAAGCTTATCATTTATTTGTTCCATTTCCATTTGCAACTGCACGCTGCAAAAGTTTCTACGTGTTGCGCAGAGCACTTCACGGCGCAAAGGATTCTGTCACGTAGTGGATTTCGTCGTGTAGTGGGCTATCGTGCATAGCATGTTGTCGCACAATGTATTTCATCACACTAGTGGATTTCGTCGTGCAGTGGATGCTGTCGCGCATTGGATTCTATCGCGCATAGGATGTTGTTGCGTAGTGGATTTCATCGCACAATGGATTTCGTCATGCAGTGGATGCTGTCACGCATTAGATGTTGTCGCGCATAGGATGTTGTCGCGCAGTGGATTCTGTCACGCATAGGCTACAGGTCGTGCTGCGCAAATGACTGGTTTAGTGGTAAACTTCAAGATCACTTTATGACCAACTGGAGAGGAGTTTTGAAAATCCCCATGAGTTTTTTGTTGAGAACAAACCAAATAATAAAAACCTCTCTCATATTTTAGAAAAGTTTCATATTTTGGGAGATTCGAAGGGATCTTTGAGCCCTAGTTTTCAATTTTCATGATTTCCTGTCGGAGACATGTTTTGGCGACATGTATTCCAGCTCGATGGAGATGAATTTCAAGAAACAAATAAAGTTTTTTATTTATAACAATATTAACTACAAAAACCTCTCTCCATTCAGAAAATGGTTTTTTATTAGTGAGATATGATATCATCTTTAACTCTTATTTTGCTAGTTTGTTGCGTAATCCACTGCTTTTTTTGCTGTAGGTTACTGTTACATAGAATACTTGTTGTGAAAGGGTGATAGAGTATCCAGTAGTGCGCATGATGGATCATCACAACCATGTGGTCCAATTTTTATCATGACCAATGATTGTAAAGAATATTTCGGTTACGATTATTATTTGGCAAAGTCGGGTTTTCTACTTTTAGTGAATCCATTGAAGTTATTGTTCTCTTTCAAAGAAAACAGATCCATGATTCTAGGAGGGAGTAGTTCGACCCTAGAAGCCAAGGGTGACATTAGTTTTCTATATATGGGGATCATTTTCATGTAAACAGGGTTGGTTGGAAAAATTGGTATAGACGATAGCTATTGTATGTAATTTGAGTTCGACCGAAACTTAATGCAAAAGTCCTGTAACCTTGATGAAAAGATTCTAATTGTAGTAGTTGGATGGATTGTTTTCCCTTTCTTGCGTATGTGCTTCCTTTTATATATTTCCATATCTTTTTCTGTCTACTTAGAAACGAGTTTTTGAACCTGTGGATTCACTGCATAGCACCCCTTGTTCATGCCACTTAGACAAAATGTTTTCCTCTAAAATATAACTCCGAATTCACCTGTAGTGGTGCTCCGAGTTACTTCTTGTAATTTCTTTCTGCCACACATTAATCTTTTACACTGAAGAATGTTGCTCTCTTAGCCTTATTCTCTCAAGTCCAGTCATCGAGTCATTTGTTTATGTCATTTCCTTGAATCGATTCCATAGCCCATCTATTACTTTCTTGCGCCAATATAACCAGAACCCATTATATCAAATGTGTTGAATCTAGCCACCATTTTTAAAGCCATATCCCGTGCGAAGACTGCGCCCCTCAAGAGATCCCTCTCCAGATCCGAAAGACTATTTTCGAGTCTCAAAGTTGGTCTCAAAGTTACCTTCGTCGTCCGTTTATTAGCCGAACAGATTTATGGAGTGCTAACATTCTGGCATCGTTGTCGGGGATGTAATTGAATGAAACTTTCCCTGGGAAGAACGACATTGTTGTAGTTCTAAGGTCTGAGAGAAGAAGACACTTAGGCACATATTGGTTGTATTTCTGCTCTGGCGAGTCCACACATCAGAAAATCAGTTTGAATGTGATTCCACTGGAAGAAAAATCCAAAGATAAAGTTTTCATGGTGACTCCAATCAAGCTTCAAATGAAATTCAAAGACTCCACTGGAGAATGAGACCTGTTGACAGAGATATGGAAGAGAAGTATGGAAAAATAAGGTACTCGAGCTTAAGTTTAGTTCAAGAAGTACTTTTCTCTTTTATCAATATCTTGTCCTTTCCTGAGTTTTTCAAAAGAATATTTCTTCACTTACTGCATTCAAATGAAGCCCAGGAATATACCCTTGTATATCCTCTATGTAAAACTGTAGGTATACCTCCTTCTTCCTGTATAACCAATATTCACCAAGCTCCTTCCTCTAATCTATATGATGTTCATGATCATTCTTGTGAGCTTAATGAAACCAAAGCTGAGCTTGTACCTTCTGTTCTTAATCCTACACCCTCCAAGATTCAAGAAAGATACAATCCTCTTAAATTTCCTTCCATCCTTCATGACTTTCCTCTGAAACATTATAAGTACCTTCCTCAGTTCGATAGAGAGCTTGATGGAAAGTCAACTAAAAAACATATTCAGGTCTTTGAGAATTTTATAGAACTTTTTGAGATCGAACATGATCATGTGTCTATGAGGAAATTTTCTTATTCCTTACAAGGAGATGCCAAAGCATGGTTCAGACATTTGCAGCCTTAGTCAATTAGCTTGTGGGATGAACTGAGGGAAGCTTTCTGTAAATTTTGGGGTGAGAGGAAGTCATGGGATATACTCCTTTCAGAGTTTTATGACATGAGAATAATGAAAGATGAAACCCTCTCAAATTTCAGTAGGAGTTTTTCTAGTCTTTATTATAAACTGCCTAAAGAAGTCCAACCTCTTGAAGCTGGTGCCATGCTCTGTTATGTAACAACCTTTCAATCAGATTTATCTTTTTCTTCTGATGGAGAGGAATTCTATGTCTTTGCAACAGGTTTTCAACAATGCTCAGGAAGTTGAAGACAATATTCAAGCATGTAAACAGATTCAAAATGAGGAGTTGGATGCTAAAGAACATGACAATGAATATGAACAAAGAAAAGTTGATTTGAATCTTGAGAAGAGGGTTAATAATATCATATTTCCTCTTGAAGATTTAAATGATGATGATTTTTCAAAGGATTATATTCCACTTATTGAAAAAGAAGGTGCTAATTTAGCTTATGATCCATCCCATGATAAGTACAGGGATGATTGTTTTATGTATTCATTTGTAGACAATCAAGAAAATGAATTTGCAAATCATCTTGTTGAAGAGCAGGTTGATGCCCCAAGCTTTTTCTTGTTAGATGACATTGCAGATGTTGTTGATTTGCCTATATATGATGAATATGATGATGGTTATGATGCTGACTTCCTAGAACAACCAACTGCACGTTCTCTATCAGAAAATGTTCCTTTTCAACAGTGTCATGAAATCAATCAACCTACATATCACAACTACAAAGAAGAATATGAAGAAAGTACCGAATCAACTGAAGGAAATTATTTACCTTTATGCCTTGATTCATTTAAATTGTTGAAAGAAAATTTAAAGATCATCACTGAGGCAGAGGAATGTGTGCTGATGAAAAATCACACTGATTCATGGGAAACAATTGACAATAAATTGCAACAATCTTCTCATGTGTTTAATGACCATGTTGCTTGTTATATGGAAGGTTTTATCAGTTCAAAATTGCAGCCGTTGGTCGAAGATGAATCTAAAAATGAGTGTGTTTAGAAATCCAAAGAAATTGAAAAATGTGCATATGACAACAATGAAGAAAATGAAGAAGGTTTCAAATCAGGTGAAAGAACCTTGCTATTGTGTTTTGCTTCTTTCGAATTGTTGAAGAAAAATGTTTATAATGTTTCAAATTAGAAATCCTCCAGGCATGATGTTGAATATGGAGAAAGCAATGGACTTGCAAATGAAAACTATCTTCCACTATGTTTTTCTTACTTTGAATTGTTGAAAGCAAATCATGAGATAACAAAGGAAGTAGAGATGTCTGACTACATTCGCACTGACACTGTTTTACATGAGAAAATTGTTATCAGTGAGGAAGACCAACAACCTTCTCATGAATTTAATGACCATGTTGCTGATTACATGGAAGGTTATTTCAGTTCAGATTTGCAGCCTGTGCTCAACCACCAGCTTGGAAATAAAGACGATGGTCAATCAACATCGATGTTAGATATGGATTTCTTTCCACCAAGGGTTTCATTTCAGTCAACATTGTCTTCTAATTCAAAAGATTGTTATTTCCAGCAGTCTCAACAGATTTTTCAGCCTCTTGGTGGCAATCAACAGGTTAAATCACATAAAAATGAGAATGCAGTGGAAGGCGTGAAACATGGTTGTTGTTTTGTGTATGTTCTGAAGGATCCATTTGCATTTTTGTTGGAGGCGGAAAACAATCCCAATGTTTTTAATTTTTTGAGATTTGAATTTATAGATAAAGTTTTGAATGACTTATCAGTAAACATGCTTTGGAGAAAGCATGTGCAAAGAAACCAAAAAGTGGATAAAGTGCTTGCATGGTTGCATTGGAATTTTTATTTCACTTGATTGACATATTTTTCAGTAGTTAGGGTAGGTAGGAGTGCGAATAAGCTCGATACTACGAGCATTTCTTTTAGCAATCTGCAGTTTTCATTTTCATCTTAGTTTCAGATTTCAGTTTGGAGCATATACAGTTTTGAGTTTTCAGCAGATCCAGGTTACAAGTTACAGTTGGAAAGTTGAGTTTGGGAGAAGCCCAATGGATAGGCACATGGTCTACTATTCTTTTCTACCTCACAGGGATGATAACATCCCCGTTGGAGCCAGTTGTTAGCACCATGATTTTCATAGCTAAGGTTATAGGTTTGTAAACAATTTGCAAAGTCATGCATGTTAGCTCCCATATTGTTTTTATGACTGACAACATCTAAAATCTCCAAGGGTCAGTTTCAAAAGGAATCTTATCATTTATTTGTTCCATTTCCATTTGCAACTACGTGCTACAAAATTTTCTACGCGTTGCGCAGAGCACTTCACTACGCAAAGGATTCTGTCGCGCAGTGGATTTCGTCGCTCAATGGATTTTTTCACGCAGTGGATTTCATTGCGCAGTGGGATGTCACACATAGGATGTTGTCACGCAGTGGATTTCATCGCGCCACTGGATTTCATCGTGTAGTGGATGCTGTCGCGCATTGGATGTTGTCGCGCATAGGATGTTGTCGCGCAATGGATTTCATCGCACAGTGGATTTCATCACAGAATGGATGTTGTCGTGCATAGGATGTTCTCACGTAGTGGATTCTGTCGCGCATAGGATTTTCCCACGCACAGGCTGCAGGTCACGCCGCGCAAATGATGGGTTTAGTGGTCAACTTCAAGATAACTTTATGATCAACTGGAGAGGATTTTTGAAAATCCCCGAGAGGTTGTTGTTGAGGAAAAACCAAATAATAAAAACCTCTCTCATATTTTAGAAATTTTTCATATATTGGGAGATTAGAAGGGATCTTTGAGACCTATTTTTCAGTTTTCAATATTTCCTGTCCAAGACATGTTTTTGCGACATGTATTCCGGCCAGTTGAAGATGAATTTCAAGAAACCGAGAGAGTTATTTCTTTATAAAGATCTTAAATACAAAAACCTCTCTCAATTTCAGAAAATAGGTTTTTATTAGTGATATATGATGTCATATTTAACGCCTATTTTTCCAGTTTGCTGTGCAATCCACTGCGTTTTTTGCTGTAGGTTACTGTTGCGTAGTAGACTTGCTGTGCAAGGGTGACATAATGTCCAATAGTGCACATGATGGCTCATCACAACCATGTGGTCCAATTTTGATCATGATAAATTATTGTAAAGAATATTTTGGTTACGATTATGATTTGTCAAAGTCGGGTTTTCTATTTTTAGTGAATCCGTTAAAGTTATTGTTCTCTTTCAAAGAAAACGGATCCATGATTCTAGGAGGGAGTAGTTCAACCCTAGCAGCCAAGGGTGAAATTATTTTTCTATGTATGGGGATCATTTTCATGTAAACAGGGTTGGTTGGAAAAATTGGTATAGACGATAGCTATTGTATGTAATTTGAGTTCGACCGAAACTTAATGCAAAAGTCCTGTAACCTTGATGAAAAGATTCTAATTGTAGTAGTTTGATGTATTGTTTTCCCTTTCTTGTGTATGTGCTTCCTATTATATTTTTCCATATATTTTTCTGTCTACTTCAGAACGAATTTTTGAACCTGTGGATTCGCTACGTAGCGCCCCTTGTTCGCGCTACTTAGATAAAATGTTTTCCTCTAAAATCTAACTCCGAATTCACCTGTAGCGGTGCTCCGAGTTACTTCATGTAATTTATTTCCACCACACATTACTCTTTTACATTGAAGACTGTTGGTCTCTTAACCTTATCCTCTCAAGTCCAGTCACTGAGTCATTTGTCTCTGTCATTTCCTTGAATCCACTCAATAGCCCATCTCTTACTTTCTTGCGCCAATATAACCATACCCCATTATATCAAAGGTGTTGAATCTAGCCATAATTTTTAAAGCGATATCCTGCGCAGAGACTGCACCCCCCGAGAGAGCCTTCTCCAGATCCGAAAGGCTAGTTTCTAGTCTTAAAGTTGGGTGAAAAAGTTACCTTCGTCATCTGTTTATCAGCCGAACATATTTACAGAGTGCCAACAGGTGGGACCCTCTTGTAGATTGGAGATCAGGTCTGGTTCCTTTTGGATGTTATGCTATTGTTTGACACTGCTTACATGGTTGATGACATCTATTTTATTTGGATGATGGATCAGGCATATTATACGTGTCTCTTTTGCTTCTCCAGGCTCATGTTTTATGTTACAATGAATTATGTTATTCATGATACCATTGTTGTCTATTCTTGGATCTATTACTCGTGACACTTGCAACATATACATGTTAATAATCACAAGTAAAGGAAAATTAAAAGAGATTAAGAAATGCGAACAAGAATGCAAAAGGAAGGAACTATTCTATACTAACATGGTACACTATATGCATTAAAAGGATCATGGTAAATCCTAGCTAACATATGTTAGCCATGCGATTTATTGAAGATATATAAAACATAGTTAACATGCACTATGGTATAGTTTTGGAATGGTAATACGAGATGTGGGTGGCACTCTTGGAAATTAAGGGTTGTTGGTTTCAATGTATGGTTCAATTGGATGATTTGTTGGATTAGGGGCTGGCACGTACTAAGAATTTGAATGAACTTAAGTTTGGAGGTGACGTTCATTTACTGCACGTCACCCTTATTCCTTCCAATGGCCGCTACCCTAGTCAGGATCTTGTTCAACCTTGTTGCTGGGGTTATGCTTCGATTTTCAAGCAAGGAGGAACCATTTGACCAGTTCGCGTTTTAAAGTGCTTGGATTACAGGTATGTCTTTTTTTTGGCCATCCATGAGTTTTCTCTGTTTATGAAATAGATATTGGCTCAAATGTATGTGTTATTCTTTCCTTCAGTATTGCGACTGTGTAAAATTGTGATTTTGGAATGAATTATTGGTGTCTTCTTTGTGATAATGTCTGAAGTTATAGTGTGTTGGGCCATATTGGGTGTTAGTAGCCATAGGGGCTCTCTATGACCTTTGCTATTTTAGTTGGAGGGTTTTTGTTGGTTTTGTTTGGCTAGCTATCCTCACGCATTCCCATCACTATATCCAATCTTTGGATTTTATGGGTTTAATAGTTGGAGGCACTTTGCGTCACTCTGTTCTGTTCACTTGGGCATTGGTTCATTTCACCACTAAAGGTCGCACAATGTGTTTTACTGTTCTTACTCGACCCTGTCTTCACCTCAGTATTGTGGTTGTTTGACTGGAGAGCCACGACTGTTACACCCTGCGTGTGTTAAGTACAATTACCGACCGAGTTGGAGCCTCTCTCCTCTGTTGTAGCTTTCCTATAATGGGATTTGTTATTTGTCCATGAATAACTTGTGGTTGTCTCTATGTATGCACCATGGGTCTCGGAGGTTTTTCACCATTGAAGGGAGTTTGCTCTAACTTTTCCTGTGTTGGTCGCAATGCAAACCCTTAACTCCATAGGTCTGAGGGTTGATATAGAACACTGGCGTGGCTTGTTGGGTGTTGGCACAGGGACAAACCCATGGTTCAACGCTACAACAACACACCAAAAAAACCCTAACTACCAACCCTTTCGGCAACACTTGCGAAGTAGATGAAGTCTCACTCGAGGTAGAGGCATGGGTGGTTGAAGGACTCATATGTCTGCAACCTTAGCTGGGACACAGATATGTGATTCTAACATTTAACAAAGCACTTAGCAGTAAACATTCATCAACATCCATTTCTTGGTAATAGCGCAAACAAACCCTAATTACAGAGCATCGCAGTATTCAACCAGAACCACATCTAATAACACTTAGCATAAAAGGAACATATTAGATATAGCATATTTAGGCACTAAGAATACTCACATAGGTCAGATCTAACATTCATCCATATTATTAAGCACTAAGCATCAACCGATCATTCATCTATATTAAATCACTAAGCACATTAACATATAAGCACATCAACACATTGCACAAATCAGAGCAACACAACATATACATGGTTCACCCCCCCCTGGGGCTACGTCCACCAACTCTTCTTCTCTTCTATTATCTTCTATTAATCCGTTACATGCACAGAGCTTAAAACCCTACTCCAAATAGGACATGAGATCTGCACACACCTCGCCAGATCCTCCTTCCCTGAGATAGGTTACATCACTAAGCCTTCTACAATCACTTGCACTCATCTCCGCAAGCTTCACACAGTATGCACATAGCAATTGAAATCCTTCGATCACATAGATCGATCACTAACACTTAGCACATTGGCCTAAATTCACATAAATGCCCCTCCTTACATTACCTAGACATTTATTTATACTTTACAAAATAGGCCTAAACATGGGTAAACCCATGGTCCGACATCCCATACCCATTACATAATCCCAAACCCAAAAATCCCTAAAAAGGGGCCGAGATCCCGCGATCTCCTCTTCATCTTGTGCTCCATTTTTGACAGCCTGTTGAAGTCCCAAAAATAGGTCAATCATGACCAAGTATCCTCAAAACTTAGTCAAGGGCCAACAAGCCCCCAATACTCACATGTGACTCGTCCCGAGTCACTCTGATCTGATTAGTTCTTCTTCAAAAGTCTCGAGCTTATCTCGAGCTGCTTCGACTTGTTGTTATGCTACGACCTCCTGTTCAGTGAAATATTGGATGACTGCCTCGTTCACGGGTCCTTCTAGGCACTGTTTAGCTGCAATGACAACTTGCTCCAGTTCCTCTCCTCGACCTTCGATCTTTGTGAACAGTTGGTAAGCCTCATCCTATACAAGTTGGAGTCTTTGAGTTACTTCCATGAATTTGATCTGAATAGTATGAACCTTCTTCTAGGCAATGCGCTGTTCACGGGATCACTTCATTCTTTCTACAGCTGACAGGTGCTTCAACTGCACCTGTATTGTCTCTTCTTGATACTTCGCTTCCTGTAGATGTGACTCCAGTGCCTTAAATTTTGGATTCTTAGTGAGTTTCTCATAAGTCTGGGCATTGCGATAACTGAGTTGCTTACATTTCATGGCACGATCCTTTATTCTCTTGACTGCACTCTTGGCAGCTGCTTCTCTTTGATCTCTTATGTCCAGCGGAGTGCTGGGCACTCTGCAGAGCTCTAAATCTGCTATTCTTTGTTGTAGCTGCTGGATGGCTTCCACACGCTACTCTACTTGATGCTCAACCCAGTCTTCTACCTATGGCTCGTAGCCTGTCACAGAGGGAAGTGCTCTATTGACTAATTCTTTTACCTTGAGTTGCCTTGCGAGCAACTGTTCCTTTTCTTGCTGCATTTGCGCTTTCTCCTCGTCAAAATTTATCTGGAGTGCAATCTTCTCCTACTCTGCAACTCGACGTTGTTCTACAAGTACTTCTTAAACTTGCTTCAAAGCCTGGGTGGCTTGTTCTGTTTCTTCTTGTTCTCGTCGAAGGCGAGATTCAGTTGCATCTGCTTATTGGCGGAGTTGGCTGGATCATCTCCCAACTCTTGTTCTCCCAATGGAAATGGGTGCAGTGGAGACTATGCGACTGGACTGAAGAGCCTGTTGTACCCCTCGGAGTTCGACCTCAATTCTATCGTACATTTCTTCCTGCTTAGCTTCTTGTTTCTTCACGATTTCCAGTGAAGCGTCATTTAGAGCTGCTATGATGAAGTCAAAGTCATCAGTAGTAAGTGTAGTCTGCATCTTGGTCATGATGGCTCTTGATTTCTTCTGAGAAGAAGGTTTCGGGGGAGAAACCTTCCTCTTCTTCAAGGGGTTAGCCTCATCTCTGGGCGATGTTACTTCGCCTTTCTTTTGTTTAGCTTCTCTTTCCTTCATCTCTTCTACATTTCCATCACCTCCTCGCTCAGGTGATATGGAAGCAGTCTTCCCTGAGGCACTGCTTAAATCTTGGACCTCTTTAGTCTTCTGTCTTCTGCTGGTTCCAGGTGTGTCCTGTTCTTTGTGAGTGGTCTCTAAGCTGTCCAGTTCAGGATCATACATCTCTACAGGGTCGATGGGGATAAGGAGGTCTGCGGACTAGTCCTTAGTGATCTCCTCCAGGTCCTCTTCCGTAAGCTTGTAGTACGATTGCAGTTTCTCCTTATGTTCATCGGCTCACGCTGTAATGTAAATGAAATGATGATCTGTGCTGAGCTTCATCAGGGGTCGGAATCTCTGTAAGGTGTTTGGAGTCATGCGAGGCTCCGCTTTGATGTCTTTCTTCAGATGAAGGTAGTACATATGAAAAACAACGTTCGACTACCACTGTTTGTTCATATCACTTGAGTACCAAAGTGTAGCAAACTTCGTGGCAAGAGACTCAAATGGATCAATGTCCGGGAAGGTCACACCTTCCGGCATCTCCTAGGAAACAAAGGTGATAACGATCAGGAGCCAGTTGAAATGGAACTCATAGCCCTGATCCTGGGCTTTGCGACAATCTAGTTCGAGTCGATTGACTAGGTACTTCGCCCAGTTCATCTGTAAGCCTTCTACACACTTCTCCGTGAGGTTGACGACAAATCCCGTGAGCTGTGTGGGTCGGTTATTGCGTACCAACTTTCCAACTATTAACTGACATGCTAGGTGCACTGCACCATTCTGGATGGAGGCTACCTTGTAGCCTTGCATCCCCTTCTCCACATCATTGTATGTGTCCTTAATCTTGTGCTAGTGCGCGAGCTATGGCTTTTCCTGGGTAGAACTCCTACAGGTTAGGTTCTTTCATACTCAACCCTGTGATCCTATGGATCAACATCAGATCGACTGTAATACGATGGTCTAGCCATAAATAGCCTCCATGGTAACACGAAAGTAGCAACTTGACACATGCGTTGACTTCCTGATGCCTTCCAAAGTGGGGGATTTTCATGAAATTTAGTAAGGTGGACTGCGTGAGGTTCATCATCCATGTCCGAGGGATTATCTTTGAGTTCTTTCCCTTTTTCCTAGTTAGGTACTTCTACGGGGCAAGCATACTGTAGTTTTTACGATCTCCGAGGTTGAAGTCACTGAATTTCAATGCTGTGATCTTATCCTACTGTGCGCAAACTGTGGGTATCCCCTTTGGGAGGTACGCAGTAATGATGGTGTACTTGAATTCCCTTGGCATGCTATCTCAACTTACTTCCCTGGCCAGAGGTGGGATGTAATCAGGAAATATGGATGGGAGTAGCTTCACATTGGCTAGGTCGTCTCTGTGTTAGTTCTCTTTTCTGCTGATGGTCAGGATGATCTGGCTCCATGAGTAGTCGACAGAGAGGCTTGAAGTCCTCTTGTTGATGATGCTTGAATACTTGTAGACATCACTCTTTCAGAAATTACCATTTCATTCATTAGGTCAATAAGAACTTCCTCGACAATTTTCTCTGTAGCACTAAGCTCATCCCACATGCACGCTCGTGGTTGAAAATCTCAGGGTCAGAGAGTAACAGGTTAATGAAATGAGATATATGGCACTAACACGGTGATCACTGTGTGAAATCAACTATGCTGCAGGCTCAAATTCACGGTTAGCAAATGTGTTCTTGGTGCTTGGCGTGACATGATAAATGGATACTTGGTAACAGATCTCTTGCAACGGGTAAGAGGCCTTCATTAACTCAGTTCTGTCCATTACGACGCGGTCCCAACGGTTTGGTGGCAAGCTGTCTGACCATTAATTCCTTTCTTCCCATTCGGGGTGTCAGTCTAACGGATATATTTATCCCAACGGTTATATTTCTTTTCCATGGCGAAGTGCCATGTGACGTTGTTATGATATTCCAACGAAGCTCCAATTTTGTAAATTTTCCTTCTATGAATTTCCCTCAGGAACCTTCTGTGACTTTTCAATCTTAGCTCTCTTCTTACTTAGTTTTCTGGCCTTCTTTCTGGTGGGCTTCATCTCAAAATTTCCTTTTCCATTCTGATTCTTATCTTCTTTTGGCATAACAACTTTGCGTTGTTGATATTCCTTTCTAGCAATCAAGGGTAATACTTCATCTGTACCTGGAATAGGTACTGCAATCTTTTGTGGGTCTTCTAGTGTTTTTCCATCTTTGACATTCCAATCTTTGGTTTTAAATAGCTTTGCTTGGTTCTCCTGTTCTTCAATCAAGTGTTCGATCCTCCTAGTCATGAAATCTTTTAGCTCTTGCTTCTTTTGTTCTAAGACTTCTTTTTCTTCCCTTCTGGTCTGATCTCTTTCAATCCAAGGTTTTTCGAGAAACATAGTAAATGGAGCATTGTCCTCAATAAATTTAACAACTTCAAATTCCTCCTCTGTCGAAGTTGCATTGGAATATTTCATAGATATTTGGGTGAGATTTCCACATAGGTTTATCAGCTTTCCTCTAAATAAACCTATTCCTCCCAATGAAGGAATCATAGCAGGCTTTCCTAAAAGTTCCCAAGTTCTTTCTGTCATGATATTCACCTGTGTTTCTTCATCTAGAACATAGTCAATGTCGAAGTCTCCTATTCTTGCTTCAATGCATTATTTTTCTTTGAATACCTCTGATAAAATGATATGTCGGTGGTCATTTAGGGTTCTTTGCATATGTAGTAATACTTTCTTTGATCCTTTCTGGGGTTTTGTCATAATCTCAGTTTCTGTATTTGCCTTAGGGTTTTCTTGGTTCATACTCATTCTTGCAACCTTAGCAATCATTCTAGGGCCATCCAATACTTCATGGTCCATATCTTTGCAACAGAGGCAACTAGGTCTTCTACTAGGGCATTCCTTAGCCAGATGTCCCGGTCTTCTGCAACTGTAACAAAGGGTTAATCCTCTCTTTCTCTTAAATGATCCCCATCCCTTCCTGTACTGCGCACTAGGATCATAGTATCTAACCTGCAAAAAATTCTTTGTAGGATCCTGCATCCATTCGTTAGTCCAAACATTCTTTCTATGCATAGGTATAACATATCTTTCATTATTCTTATCAAATATACTAATATCAAATCTTCTTTTTTCTATTAGTGCCCTAGTTTTCAAGCTAGGATAAATCTTATTAAACATACCTAGATCCATACTTTAGAAAAAAAAAAATTCCACTAATCTTATCTTCAGTAGAGCACAAAGCTTCGAGATCTTAAAATTTTTCACTATTCTTACCTTTATCATAGCACAAAGCATTTAGATCTTACCTCTTTTCTTCAGATTAAACTTCTTTTCTTTAGCCTAGAGCTTCACAAACTAAGTAGAGTGCTGCGCGCTAGAGCGACAGATCTACGCACAGAGATTTCACAATTTCAGGTCGGATATTTGCACAAAACTTCTTCTTTCTTAGTTCCCAACAATCACAGTTTCAGGTCTCGACAATAGAACCATTTGTTGGCACAGGGGAATACCCAGGGTTCAACGCTACAACAACGCACCAACAAAACCCTAACTACCGGCCCTTTCGGAAACACCTGCGAAGTAGATGAAGTCTCACCCGAGGTAGAGGCAGGGGTGGTTGCAGGACTCAGATGTCTGCAACCTTAGTTGGGACACAGATATGTGATTCTAACATTTAATAGAGAACTTAGTAGTAAACATTCATCAACATTCGGTTCTTGGTAACAACGCAGACAAACCCTAATTACAGAGCATCATAGTATTCAACCAAATCCACATCTAATAGCACTTAGCAGAAAAGGAACATATTAGATCTAACAGATTTGGGCACTAAGCATACTCACATAGGTCATATCTAACATTCATCCATATTATTAAGCACTAAGGATTGACTGGTCATTCATCTATATTAAATCACTAAGCACATTAACATATAATAACATCAACACATTTCACAAAGAGAAGCAACACAACATATACATGGTTCACCCCTCCCTGGGGCTACATCCACCAACTCTTCTTCTCTTCTATTATCTTCTATTAATCCATTATATGCACAGAGCTCAAAACCCTACTCCACATAGGACAAGAGATCTACATGCACGTTGCCATATCCTCCTTCCTCGAGCTAGGTTACAATGCTAAGCCTTCTACAGTCACTTGCACTCAGCTCTGCAAGCTTCACACAGTATGCACAGAGAAATTGAAATCCTTCGATCACATAGATCGATCACTAACACTTATCACATTGGCCTAAATTCACATAAATGCCCCTCCTTACATTGCCTAGACATCTATTTATACTTTACAAAATAGGCCTAAACATGGGTAAACCCATGGTCCGACATCCCATACCCATTACATAATCCCAAACCCAAAAATCCCTAAAAAGGGGTTGAGATCCCACAATATCCTCTTCGTCTTGCGCTCCGTTTTTGACAGCCTGTCGAAGTCCCAAAAATAGGTCAATCATGACCAAGTATCCTCAAAACTTGGTCAAGGGAAAACATCAAGTTTACTACTTCGTTATTGTTGGAGGGTTGTCTATTGTCGATGAAATTGAGTACAGGTTCGCCTAGTTGGTCATGTCAAAGTCGTGTTGGTTTTGATATCTACTTACTGCCTGTGTTATCACAATGGATAAAACCTGCATTGTTAATTGGACAGTTCAAAATACACAGTCGTTGTCTTTGTGTTTGATAATCCAGTATGGTTTTAATTGAGAAGGTCACAACCTCGCTCTATGTCGATGCATGGGTATGTGTGGTTTCCACAACATGTTTGGTTGATTGGCTGATACACAGTTGTGGTATTTTTGCACTAAGGATTATTTGGATTTTAGCTTGGCATTGGTTACAATTTCTTAATGTTGCTCACACATACTACGACTATGTGTGTGGTGTTTCTACACAATGAATAAATGGTCATTGTAACTGTTAGTTTATTTTGGGGTCGAATGGTTATTACAACCGGGATGACTGTAGAAAATCCATCCACTATGTGCGTTATGATTATTTGATTGCATAAGCCCGAGTTTTACACATCATGGTTGGTTGAAATTTTATCAATTTGATGCAATACTGTGTTAGGTTGAAAACTCGGCATGATGGGTTAAGTTAATACTGCGACTGTGTGTTTAGAATTTTAAAATGGGAATGTCACATCATTTTGTTTTGGGTGGCTGCACACTGTGTATAATATGGATAATTTTGGGTTCCACACTCAGAGATAGCCACAAAGTTTTTTGGCCATTTGATTATTTGTTTTATGAATTTAGGCATGTTGTCGGTACCTCATTGTGTTGGATGGATAGGCAAATATTTTTGATTATTTAGAGTTACATTTAATTGGGCTTGTATAGTGAGAAAATTACACTTGCATGATTGATTTATTTTATGCATAGCATGTGTTGGAAAGGTGGCCGTTGTCTGTCTGTTTAAATGACGATCAAGGTTTTTGCAATTTCAATATGAATTATTGGATTGACTGTCCATTTGGTATGTTTAAAGAATGTCATGCATTTTAGCATTGACAGACATGGGCACAATGACAGTTTGACTTCATTGCAATTTTGAAACGTGACTTTTGAGTTGTATTTCATGATTGAAGGAATGTGTGGGCAGTGGTTGCTTATGATGATGAGCAGAGTGGAAATGGTTACTGGTCATACATTTGAAAATTATTATAAGATGTTAATTGGATAAATAAGAGTAACATACCTGCCCTACAGATCATTGTGGAACATAGACTACCTTGGTTTGATGGCACTGTGTTAAATATTTGATTACAGTGAGTAAGTGGATGTACAGAACTGCTGAACTTTAAACAGTAATTGTTTTGGGTCTCACTTGTCATTTGGTTGAGGTGGTTCCTTTTTAGAATGGTTTATGGATCACTTGATTAATTTTATGAACAACAATCACTCTTTTTACCTATCATTATTCCACTTTCCGCTAATTACAACCCCCTCGCCTTCCCACATTCATTGTTCACTCCTTGTTCTAAACTTGATTACAGTCAAGAAAATTTCTGTGTTGAAGCAGTTGGAAGTTGCGGTGTCATGGTTGAATTATAGTGATGTTTCTTGGTTTTCATTACAATTGATTGTTTGTTGTCTTTGAGAAATAACCATGGTATTTTCCCCCTCATCTTATCATGTTTCACTCAATACAAACCCCTCACATATCCCATGATGCTTTATTCACCCCCTGCTCATTGATAAACAATAAAACAATTTGTATGGATTATATTGCATGATTCTGATACATCCCTGAGCCAAATGTATTTCATATTTTTAAGAGTTGTCATGTATGGTTATTTAAAATATTATTTTCTAATCAATCGCACTTACAGGAATGAGATATTCAAATAAAAGGGTGAAGACTGAGGCCTACTACGCCTCCATCAAGTAGCGAACCACTACTGTCCCTCCTGCATTTTTAGGTGATTCTGGTAAATCTGTGTCCTTCCCCTTACATTGGAAGGACAATTTCTCTCTCACAACCAACAAGATAAGGCTTGAAATTTCCGCACAACCTAAGGTAGGTTCAAAAGGATTAAAGGATGATAGCCTCAACAAGGGAAAGATTTCCTCACAAACCAGGAAATATGGATTTTAAGTTTCTTTTACTATTGATGACAGTTGACCCCATGAAACTTTGACATCACGTTTTACTTTTGGATACATGAATAATATTCTTTTTTGAAAATAATTTCAAATATCGTAAGCTAAATTATCAAATGTGAATATGTGAATATATGGATGGGAGACACAAGGAGGTGTGTTTTGCTAAACTAAATAGTTATGTTATGTTTGTTATGAACTAAAGGGAGTCACAAGGGGTCCCACCTACTAGTTATTATTTATTATGACCTTTATCATGATTATTAATTTCCCCCCTAACTAAAGTTGGTTGAGTATTTTAATGAACTTAACTAATAAGTTGGTTCAACTACTTCAACCAATTCTAAATTGTTTTAAAAGAAAAAGGAAAGGGGGGAACAAAGGGATGATAGAAGCAAAAGCATACTAAGGTTTTCTCTTTGAGTTTATGTTGAGATAGTTCAGTTTTCATTCATTGATTTATTCATCACAAGCCTAATTCTCTTTTATGATAGCAGGGTCTTATTGTAGCCAACAATATTTAGGGCTGAATCATATCATTCAGACACTTTTTCTTCAGAGGTGTTGATCTATCTTTGATAGTCTGTGTAGACTTGTCTTTTTGTGAATTAATTTTCATGACTGACAAAGGCTATTGTGCAGAGTCAAGTGGGAAACGATATGTGGCAAGATGATCCAAATTTTAGATTTCATTTTTGGTTTTCTGTCAGAGGTCCTTTTGTATGTTCCATCAGGGATGTCTAAGTTTGACTTTGGTCCAACATTTCTGCACGATATTTTGTAAATAAAATGACTCTTTGGTGAATTTGAATGGAATAAAGGATTGATTTATGTCTCATCTATCTTGATTACCATATTGGTGACTTTAATTCTATCTTTACATTTATTTCAACAAATGATATGTTCATAAAATTGCATAAAAAGTGAATTTCCAGCAAGCTTTTTACTAAAAAAAGGACTAGACTAAGCACTCGTAACTAATACTTGTGAGTTAGGATGTTATTTTTGTTGGCTATAAACATAGGGTGATATTCCCGTCTAATTTGATTTATCCAAGAAAGGTATGAAAATTCTTGAGTAAGATCATTTGATATCTTTTCCTCAACAAACCTGAGGTCCTGAAAATGATGGATGGCAAGAGATTGTCCACCCGACAGTCTCCCAACATTGTGGCTAGCCCAATTTGTCTTTACCTGCTCCTCCTCCACTGGTTAAACCAATTGTCCAAGCTTCCCCTGCACACTCACCAGTACAGTATTCCCACACAATAAAGAGGTTAAAAACCGAATCCCACCATGCACCCGATAAAGGAAAAGCTGCTACTGCCCCCTCCTCTCCCTCAAATGACTCTGCCAAATCCGTTTCATCCCGCATGCATTTGAGAGATGGGTTCTCTCATGTTATCAATGATATCCGGCCTAAAGTATCCACACAAACTAAGGAAAATTATGAGAAATCAAAGGGAGACAACAACAACAAGGGGAAAATCGCCTCTGAGAGTGGAAAATATGGTTTTTGAGTGTTTTTATTTATTGATTGTTGAGAACAGTTGACTTCTGAAGTTTTTGGACAACACACTATTTTTTGGATATGTTGGATATTATATTTTGGATATGGTTTCAAATATCATTGATATTAATTTTCAAATTATAAGAGTGATGATGGGAGCCACAAGGAGGGATGTGTTTGATTGATTAACTAGTTGTGGTATGTTTGTTAAAGAAAATAAAGGGAGTCACAAGGGGTCCCACCTACTAGTTATTATTTATTTTTTCTTTTATGATATCATGGTCCTATTGTAGATGCAAAGATTCAAGGCTGAATTACATCATTCAGACACTTGTTTTTCAGAGGTGTTGATATATCTTTGATAGTCTATGTAGACTTGTCTGTTTATGAATTAAATTTCATGACTGATAAAGGATATTGTGTAGAGTCGAGTGGGCAACAATCTGTGGCAAGTTGATCCAACTTTTAAAGTTCAGTTTTTTTTACTTTTTGTCAGAAGTCCTTTTGTATGGTTTTCATTGGGGACATCTAAGTTTGACTTTGGTCCAAATTTCCTCAGGGAATTTTGTAAAGAGAACGATTCTTTTGATAAATTGGAATGAAATAAGCGATTGATTTATGTCTCATCTGTGTTAATTATTGACTTGGTATTTTTACTTTTGTATCTACATTTATTTATGCATCTGTTATATTCAGAAAATTACACAAATATTGAATTTTTCAGCAATCTTTTATTATAAAAAAATTAGTCTAAGCCCTTGTAACCAATACTTGTGGATTAGGAAATAATTTTTGATGGCTATAAACATAGGGTGATATTCCCGTCTATCTTTATTTAGCCAAGTAAGATCTGAAAATTCTTAAGTAAGGTCATTTCATACCTTTTCCTCAACAACAGCTAAAGACCCCATCAAGGTATGTTAAAAAATATCATCCAGAAAGTCATATTCTTGGAAACAAGGAAGCATGTGTACAAACTAGAAGAAACTAATAGATACATCTAGTTTTGCAAGTTTTGCACTGCTATCCATGAGTGATCCAATTTTTTTTGTGTATGCAAGTCAGGATGACCATTGGGTCAAAGACATGACTGAAGAACTAGACAAAATAGAGAAAAACAAGACTTGGGATCTAGTCCCAAGACCCAATGACAAGAATGTAATTGGAACTAAATGGGTATATATAAATAAATTGAATGAATATGGACATATAGTCAGGAACAATACTAGAATGGTATGCAAAGGGTATGCTCAAGTAGAAGGCATAGACTTTGAAGAAACCTTTTCCCCCGTTGCAAGAATTGAAGCAATCATAATGTTTTTGGCATTTGCATCTTACAAAAAGTTCAAAGTTTATTAGATGAATGTTAAATCACCCTGTTTAAATGGGGACCTAGAAGAACAAGTTTGTGTGGAGAAACCTAAGGGTTTTCAGCTAATTGACAAAAAAGATTCTGTTCGCAGATTAAGGAAATCCCTATATAGGCTAAAGCAGGCTTCAAGAGATTAGTATTACATACTGGACATGTATTTTTAGCAGCAATGATTCAAAAAGGGAACTGTTGATAGAAAATTATACATCAAGGTTGAAGGTAATGACTTTTTAATTATTGTAGTGTATGTTGATGATATTGTCTCTTGCAATAACATTGAATTAATGAGCAAGAAGTTTGCAGCTCTAATGCAACAAGATTTTGATATGTCTATGTTGGGGTAACTCTCCTCCTTTCTTGGTCTATAGATTCATCCATCAAAAACAAGAATTTTCATTTCTCAAAGTAAATATCTCAAGGAAATATTGAAGAAGTTTGGCATGGAAAACTACACACCAGTGAGCACTCCCATGAATACCAGTTGCAAACTCAACAACGACGATGATGATCCAAAAATATATTAAACCATGTACATGTGTATGATAGGCATATTACTCTATCTCACAGCTTCAAGGCCTGACATGATACAAGTAGTGGGTTTGTGTTATCCACATTTTTGGTTATCGAGATGATACTATGATTATGTCATGATAATGGAAGATCAAACTCTTCATTAAGAACTTTTTCCTAAAGAAGGTTACACTTGTCATTTTCTCAAAAATCATATTTTGAAAATAGTCCGCAGGCTGCATATATACTCACCTGCGAAAATCCTTCATTTCCGCAGGCTGCATTCAGCGTGACTGCGAACTTTCCGCACTGTGTCAATGGTTAGGGTGCGGACATGTTTCTAAAGGAAGAAAATGAATAAGTTCTTGATCCTTCTAGAAGGAATCTTCTAGAAGGGTGAGTTGGAGTTCGAATGGTTGGCAAAATACTGACTTTCCAGATATCTTGGGATCATTCCCTATCCAAGTAACTAATCAATCTTCTCCTATATATTGAGGAGATTACTTATGGAAATGGTTAAGGTTAAGAACAAGAAGAAGCAAGCTAGCTAGAGATTGATTGGAGAACTTGTGCAAGATTGTATGGAGGATTGAAGCTACAGCAGTAAGAGACAACAAGTAATCATATGTGGTTGAACTTCTTCATGCATGAGCAAGTGTGTGTGTCAGAGCTAGGAGCCATTGAAAGGGGATCTACGACATCAAGGCTCAGGTTGTATATTTCTCTTTCAGTTAATGCAATACATGAATATGTCCCTTTCCCATAATGATGATGTCATCTTATTACATGATTCCTT
>ML777817.1:3379872-3390278 GCA_009831015.1 Picea engelmannii
CTTCATCAAGAGTCCAATTAGGATTTTCTAGAGGCTTATTTGGTGTAGGAGGTCCCTTTTTGGGTGGCATGTTGGCCAAATATCACTTTTGAGTCTTGATTTTGAGGTGGTTCTGCTAGACAATATTTATTCTGTTATATCTTTCAAGTTTCGGCCATTCTGGGTATGAAACTTTCCTTTAGGTAGTTCTCTGATATTTCTTCTCTACAATGCCACAGGTCTGATGAAAATTGGATGTGCCAAGTGGAATTTACGGTAACTTCCTCACAACTTGCCTATTTTTGGCCTTTCCAGGAGATCTCACTTGTATAGAATTCCCCGCACAAAATAATTGATATCAAATTCTGAAACTCGCACCCAAAATACTACACACTGTTCACGATCCAATGCAACCAGTCCCACTCAATTTGGATACTCTAGGAAGAAGTTATGATTTTTTTACCTAGAACACCTTCTTGCGACTAGTCAATAGGACTAGTCAGATACCCTATCTTACATAGGGTGTATCTACAAATTTAAGATGACCCATAAGCTAAAATTTTTACCAAAAATAAAATACTAATTTCTGTAATTGTTCTCTGGAGGGCAGGGTCTGAAACGTTACAGAAATTTTTTTATAGCGAAAATTCCTCAATGACTCATTTGAGGATGATTCCATAACCCTATCTTGTACAGGCTGTATCTCCGAAAGTATAAGGCCTCAGGAGATGAATTTTGAACTCAACGTACCTTGATCTGTCTGCTAAATACCCTCCAAGCGGTTCCTTCTTAAACGTTGTAGAAAAAAAGTTATAGTGAAAATTCCACGGTGTCTCAGATGTAGCAGCGAAACCCCAAGACCTTGAGCTCTGATACCATATGTTAAGAACCAAACATCAATATAGCATATAAAAACCTCAGGAAAGGTACTCAATGCCTTGAAAAAGAGATAATATCAGATAATAAGCCTCTTCGAGGGGGCAACCTCATTTTACCCCACTTAAATGTTCAAGTACAAGATGATTCAAAATGAAAATGTCTCCTTGGTATACATAGGAGACTAGGAGGTATAATAACAAATAATGGCCTAAAGTCGACATAATTAAAATAACATTACTAATCTAAATTACAACTAATGGCCTAAAGCCGACATAAATAAAATAGCATTACTAATCTAATATGCCCCAATTAAGGGGTAATGAGCCAACATTAGGGCTTAACAGGGAACGATGAGTTCCTGGAAAAAGGCACCCCCCAAGGGAGGCCAAGTTCATGAAAAAGACACTCCATGAAGGAGGCCATGAAACAATGAGTTCATGGAAAGGCACTCCCTGAAGGAGGCCATCAAACCATGGGTTTTCAAAAAAGGCACTCCTTGAAGGAGGTTGTAGAAAAATGAGTTCCTGGAAAAGGCACTCCTCAAAGGAGGCTAGGGAACCATGGGTTCCCAAACAAGGCCCTCCCAAAGGGAGGCCAAGGAACGATGGGTTCCTGATAAAGGAGCTCCTTGAAGGAGGCCACAAAACAATGGGTTCTTGGAAAAGGCACTCCCTAAAGGAGGCTAGGGAACCATGGGTTCTTGAACAAGTCCCTCCCTAATGGAGGCCATAGAACAATGAGTTATTGGAAAAGGCACTCCTTGAAGGAGGTCGTGTTTCCCCTATGGGGGTAATTAAAACAAAACCAATGCTAAGGGGGCGTCTCCACAAGAAGTAATGAAACTATCTTGCTGGATCATTTTTTAGGACATGTGGCTTGTAATCACATGATGTCTAGGGGAACTGGACACAAGGTGGTGCTATATAATGGTTCCCATGAAGGGTGTATTGTGAGCTGGTGTTTTGTTGATAGCTAGGTCTTATGGGACCAAGGTGGGAAGTGGTATTTCTGCCTATATTATGATATGAGGAATGGGGGAAGGGTTGTTGCAAAATACCCAAGATTATGGACCAAAGGTAAAATAGAAGGCAATTTAAAGTTGAACATCCACAAAAGAGGATTTGAAATAGTGTATCAGATCCATTATTTTGTGTATTATCTATTAGGGGATTTGGGACTTTAAACTGTGTGGCAACATCTCCTATATGGGCATGATTGGTCATCATGGAACTTGAGTCCATGATATCCTTTTTAGTGAGAAGAGATGATCTTATTTGAGAGGGAGTAATGACCTTATAAAGGGAGATAATATTAGAGGGTACACCAATTGAATTTTTAGGACCCTTCCAACAATGGATAGGAGAACCTAGATGGAGGTTATCACTAGAATCACTGAAAGAAGTAGTGGCCTCAAAGAATTCTTCGTCTTCTGGGAAGAATGTAGTTGAGAGTTCATGGTTAATTTTGGGTTTGGGGAAAGAAACATGCATGGATGCTCCCAAGGATGAATGAATATTCCCATCCTCCAAGCCTATGTGGTGAGGAGGTGGTTCTAGAGGCATGGGATCATTTTTGGGTGGAGTGGATGTTGCATGACTAGTGGCAGTGGACACATAGTGCATGAAATCAATGTGAGAAACATGATCTGAGATTCTATTATGATAATCCTGAGGGGGGGATCGATGTAGGAGAGTTGATCGATGGAAATGATGTGTACCTCATGTGGGAATATCATGACTCAAAAGAGTGAAAACACCACAACATTCATGGCATAAATGAAATCATGACCCAAGATAATATTGTAATCCACTGGACCAGTCATGACCACAACATTGATCAAAACCATATTACCACCTAACTTGTTGGGGAGATTAGGTAATATCCCTAAGGGGGAACAAAGTCTACCATCAAAGGCTCATAACTTTGTCATCGATGGGATAAGAGTAGGGGGGCCTAGTTATTTCCAAGATGATGAAGACATAATACATGAGGATGCCCAAATACAAAGCTTTCTCTCTTGAAAGAGTCAATGATGGGGGTGCCTGTCAAGATGAAAAATTATAAATTGTAAGTGGGTGCTTGCAGAAGAACATAAAAAAAGATGTTTTTTTGTTTTCTCCCACATTGGGTTTCCATGTAAGAATTTTGGTGTACTCTATTTTCTGTGTTGTTTTAATTTCTGCATGCATTGGTGATTAAGTAATCACTTCTAAATAAATTTAAATCATTGAAAGGATATAAATTAGAGAGAATTGATACAATACTGATTCACCCCCCCTATGAGTATTGTTGTGAGTTTTAACACCCAATACCATCAACATTAGTAATATGTTATTTCTCAATATCATAATGTGAGGAACACCATTCAACCATCTCTAGGAAATGATGAGTCTTGGGTATTACTGGTCAGGCATGTTTGATTCCCACAAGAACATATAATTTTAAATCATTGGCGTTAGTTTGATCCTTTTGGATTAATCGATACATTCCAGGATAAGACATGGCATGGTAAAAAACATCCCCCTCTCGATATTCTAGGTGAGGTTGAGGGGTGAGTTTCTTCAATGCCTTTGAGATATACTCGCCTTAGATTTCATCTTGGGGTTTAAATGAAAATAATTATTGAACCAAGAAAAGAATAGGGCCAAGGATAATTGAATTACCTATATGTCATGGTCGTATGAAGAATGTGCAGGTTTCTATAGAGATTGTAGGGTTTACCTCATGTGCCATAACTTGGTAATATTGAAATTACCATGAATACTCATTTAAACCCTTTTTAAACCTTTCATATGTTTTGGGACACTTGTCACTTTGACATTAGAAATAAACATAAGATTGGAAAAGTGTGTGAAAATTTGGATGATGTCATTGATGACATCATCAAGGTACGACGAACACATGGTAGGTAAAGATTGGTCCATGTCGCTACCTATGTGTAACCTTTGTCAAAGCGAGATGGAATATGGTTGGGCCATGTGTCTCCTAGTCAACAATGATCATCTCTAGTTTCCTGCATGTAACAACATGACTGTGGCTTGGATTCTTATCACGTATCTAGCCACACAGATATATAGGAGGGAGAAAGAGTTTCCATGAGTAGTCCACGTTGTCATCCAATTAAGCGCTACATCAACGTGTGATAACGTGGTTTCTGGGATACCATATGTGGTATCACATGCCCAAGCGAGTAGTTTCCCTATGGCCAAGGGCGATGTGAAACCAATAAAAAATGTCCATGTATCCCAACTTGAAACCACTCTCACATGTCCACATCTCATTAAAGGATAGGTAAGTTACGGATGCAATATGCGTTCTCCATCGTAGATCTTGGAATAAGATATGCACTCAACTTTGGACCGTCGATCCCATTCCTTTTGGTGGTGCGAGTTGTAAGATGGGCTTTAATCCCCCTGGTCGTGGCCCTTGGTCATTGGTGTAATCTCTCTATTTGATGCATGACCCATTTACATGCATTTTAAGCCCCCAGTGGCTCGCGTTAAGCGTTTTTTTTTCTCAATTAAGCCTCGTTTCTTCATTTAAAGGCCTTTTCCCCTCAAATTAATCACTAATAAGGTGATTTTTTCTCCTTTAGCAGGTTCCAGATGATCTCTTCACTTGGTAAAGATGAAAATCAAGGTTTTAATTATACCTAATTACAAAGTTACCATAAGAGTTTTGACCCTATACTAACATGGGGTAAACTATTTAAAAGACAATGTAAATGTAAAAGTGAATGAGACAAAAAAAAGAGAGTAAAAAATAAATAAATGGGGAAAAAGAAGAATATGAGAGGAGAAGAGGTTGGAAGAGTGGGAAGTGAATGGTCATGTCTATTAGTCTTCCCATTTCCCCTTCTCTCACTATTTATTCCATTTTTTTCACTCTCAAAGGGATTTTTACTAGCCAAGAGAGAAACATGCAAATGGAGCCAAGAGAACTAAGCCACCATTCGAAGTTGGTTTTACCATTTGGGTTTCTAGGGTAAAATCACTGTGTCTATTATGTGATTTATTTTATCTACAATATACATATCTTTGTGGTTGAGGGGAATTGTGATTACTTAGGTTTTGACAACTCTATTGATGAATCATGCTTGAAATTTGTCCATAGAATGAATAATACATCAAGGAATCTACAATATTCAACACTTGATGGAGTTTTTGTTCGATACCATCTGTTGCTGAAATAAACTTGCAACCCAGTGCTGTTAATAACCACAACAAATTGTATATGTTCTCCACTATATTATGAGTGTGTTGAACTTTGTTCCATTTGCATCAAATTGTGTGCAACACATCGATGCTTGGTGACTTGGAGGCTGTTCAAGGAAACCATTTAATAGATACCATTGTATCATGAAGCATTCTAAAGTTGTGTGGGCTACCCACAAAAGTCACCTTGGGACCTAAAAATGAGACCCAATTTCTTCTCTTGGTCTCACTTGTTACCTTGCTTATATGAAGAAAACCAACTTGTCTTCAATATATGATTAATCAGACTAATCTCTCTCTAAGTGTCATTCTATTCTCCATTGATTCATTCATGAGTTGGTGAGGGTTTTAGACTCATAGCAGCAAAAATAAGACTCACTTTTACCCTATGATAGCACACTGAGCCCCTTTGAGGCAATGCGCTAAGACTCTAAGTCATCAAATCTTCAATCATGTTCTTTTACTCTTGGTCACTAGTGTGGAAATCATTGGAGGATTAATACCTACCAATAGTTTTCTAATTGAACTCTCATACTGTTTCCTTGCTCATAACCTTTTTGTTGGCAAGAATAAGAATTCACGTCCAACTAATTTTCTTGGCATTTATTGTATTCATATTTTCAATTTTCTTTCTTGCTGAAATTTTCCTCTTTGAAAGGCCATGAAAGCCAAGGAACCAAGATTTACATGCCTCAATGTTTGGTTGTAATATATTTAATCAAAGAGTTGGGTAGGAAATTTAATGGTCTGCATATAAGAAAAAGTTATTGTTTATTATTCTAATAACCTCAATTTCCAACTATACTTTTCATCGCTTGTAAATTTGTAGAGTTGAAGGATTGTTATTTTGTTTTGACTTTGGGACAAACAAGCTTGGAATTCATTGTAATTTCCAACCACCTCTTCCATACTTAAAAATTCAATTTCAAAGCATCTTTATCTCCTTTGGAGGAAAATAAAAGGGGTTTTAAATATTTGAAGTAGTCTATACTTTGGCCTTCCATAGCACTCAAACCAATGAAGTCCTGTAAGCATACCTAAAGATAGACTAGACTTGCTAGCCACCTTGAGAAATTAACTAGTAAGGAATCCTTTAGATAAATAGACCACTCAACACCATACACGATCAGAGAACTTATTGTTATTACATTTCTGACTACTTGTCGTGTGCAGGTTACCCTAGATAATAGTGGGCCCTTGGTTGGCATATCATATGCCTTGCAACCATCAAGAGAACATAGTTCTTTGAATAGGGAAGATATTATATAGAGATCATAAGCCTTGAAGATAATTCTTTACAAAGAACGCATTTTATATTCCGCGGAGAATCCATGTTGGTGAAGCATGTAGGATATACGTACCTCATTTACGGATCAAACAAGGACAACATTAACAATTAGTTCAACATATCATCCACAAATAGGTGGCTAAATAAAATAATGAACAAACATTTGAAGGGTTATCATTGTTGCTATAATTTTGATCCGAAATGGATCCGAACACAAGACAATGTTTGTAAGACTCAATACCTATTGTGAAATCCTCAATTAATGAGGGTAGGAAAATAATATAATACAATGAAAGTGTTGAAAATTAAACGAGGCAAGAGAGAAGAAAAACAAATAATTAAATAAAGCAAAAATGAAAATAGGAGAGGAAAAAAGGGAGAGGAGCGGGAACTGAAAGATCGGTTTCTTGGTCTTTCAATTACCCCCCAGATTTCCTATATATCCTTGTAACTTGAATCTCAAAAGGGTATTGTGTTCATGAGGAGAGAATGCAAAGGAGAAGGAGTTGTGTGAATTTTTGAATTTCCATAGTGCCATGATTTGCATTGAAACTTGAGATTGCCAAAATGAGAGTGGAGCAACCATTCGATGTTAGTTTTCCCATTTGGGTTTCCAAGGTAAATATTATGTTAATGTGTGATGGATTTTCTCTTTGAGTTGTTTAAATGTTGTGTTAGTTTTGTATCTAAGTTTATAGGGAAGCTACACTGTATTTCAATGGGTGCCTGGTCATTTTAATGGTGGGAGAATTCAATCTCTATTGTAGCTCTATAGATTCAATTCATAGTTTCATTCTTCCTTAGCAAATAAATATCTCCAACTAATATCTATTCACCATCATTCATTTTATTCCAAGATTAGAGATCTATGGCTACCATTACTGAGTTGTTGCATAAATATTGCTAGTTTCTAATTATGTTGTCAAGATTATTTATTGTTGAAGGAATACAAATACAGTTATTTGCTTTCCCATGGATGAACACTTTCCATACCCAACAATTGGAAGAGGCATGTGAATTTGTACACATTATTGGATAAATATTAAGGTTGTATGGATCCATGCATGTTATATGCCTATATCCCTTCAACATTGTGCATTGGATTGTATTTGTTGGGGCATGAGTATTGGGTTGGACAACTTGCTAGTTTGTCTTACTCTAAATTCTAGTAAATCTATCTCATTTGTTAATTGGTATCCAACTCATGCATGGTAAAAAATGATTATGATTTATATGTCTTACATTATAAGCAAATTTACTCATGTGACTATTTGGCTAGCAACTGATATATGTGTGGATTAAGTGGTTCTTAAGTTGAAGGTAGTTAAGTATAACTATGGGAGAGATTGGTACCAAATATTCCACTCTATTGTATGATTATTGTGTGGTAAGGCCTATTTCTTGAAGAGAGATTAATTCATGACACTACCATTAATTGGAAGAATATTTATGAGAATTTCCTTGTATCAGCTTTCTTGAGCTGATTTCTTTGATGCCCAAACATTGCATCGAAAGCTAGTAGAATTGCAGTAAATACTTCTAGCCTGAATTGGGATAGAGCCATATGTGTAACAATATTGGATCATTATCACATTTCTTATGCTTGAGTGCCTCGTTGATATAATGTTGGTATCTAATTCCCATAACTTAAGAGACTATATATATACACTGGGCAAGTTGTCATTTGAATGAGATAGTACTTTTTAAAGAGTTAGAAAGTATTGTTTTCCTTGAAGGAGTTTGGTTCAAAGTATGTACATAACATACTCATTATCTATTGCATTCTCATTGATATTTTGATTTGTGTTGGTTTCACTTCACAATACGAGGTGTATGTGAGGTAATTGACCTGGAACGAGAGCACTACATTTAGAACTAAACACCCATAATGAACCAATCATCTCATCCTAGATCATCTAGAGAGGTATAGTTCATTTGGATATCAATGTGAAAGGGAGTTTCACCAAAGTTAAAGTATTTGCATAGTCTTGGTTTCTATTGGCATCTCAATTGGCTTCTCATTGGGAAGTTACACCGAATAACAAAGTCTATGTAGCCATTATGAAGATTGATATCTCTATATAAGTTTGAGAACACATAACATAAATTTAATTCCACAAGTTATTTGTGTTGGTGAAATGAGTGGGCTATAAGTGCCTCGATTACAGATCATATGATATCAAAGTAGTTGAGTCCTTGACCATGACACAAATTCCATAAATTTTAAGGGAATGCAAACCTAGCATGGGTAAAGCATAAAGAGAAAGGTTAGAAGACATACAAGCCATCAATGTGTTGCTTCAAGAAGAGAATAAGCACTTGAAGGAGAAAATCTAGATGATTGGTTGGAGGATGGAAAATTTGGAAAAGAAACTTGAGACCTCTGCCAAACTAATTCCATTGCTAAAGAAAAAATATCATGAACGCAAAGACTCCATCACAAGTGTCATGGAATATTGGGCCAAGATAAAAGTGCAAATTGTGCAATTGGGAGAGAAGGTCATCCAGATGGATACCATACAATGGGACATGCTCATTTAGATGATGGATTAATTGTAGCTAGAGTTGACAAAGAAGAAAGAGGCATCAGAAAAGATACAATCATTTTTCCAAGAGACCAAGGAATCAAATCCATATTCTATTTCCATTGTCGAGGCTAGCACCACAACTGAGAAAACTCTATTGGAGATATTACACACTCACCCATAATTATTTTCCTAACTTTTACAGTCCAATGTTGAGAACGCTTCCTTAGATGAGAATATTCTCTCTAGAGAATATTCCCCTACAAAACAAAGAGTTCCTCTTCAGTTTAGAGTAAGTTACACTTAGTTAGAATAGTGGAAGTCACTCATGCATGGAAACCTCAGTTTTATCACCACGTGTTTCTCTCACTTCCACATGTGTGACTAAGTTAATTGATGATTGCATGGATCAATTAACTAGTACTAGGTGGAAGATTACTTCGATTTCTATCAGTGAGTGTCTATATCTCTCTAGATCACTACTATGGCGCATTAGTTACTCATGTATCCTATATCTATTGTAAATTATTCACTCATTAAGTGTGGAATACAATCAATACTATTCTCATTCTTTTCATTCCAATTTTTTTCTCTCCTCTTCTTACCTTTACAAGTTGTGTTTGTTATTTTACTAGCTAGATCTCTTGTGCAGGTACTCACCACATTTTACATGGTATCAGAACCCACATACCACTAGCAAGGTTCGTCACCAACACTCTTCTGCAGGTACCAAAGATAGAACAAAGGAGAATGAAATATGGAATCTATGTTTTACTCACTGACAATACTTCTCACGCCTCATAACTATTTGGAGTTGAAGCCAAAGATTCTACTTCTTCTTAGAAGTAGAATATTATACCAAATAACCATGGCAATGGAAGTAGAGCCTGATTCCGCTGATGAGAAAAATGACTTTCTCAATAGTCAAGATATGACCATAAGATGTATCCACATGTTTGTTTCTCCTGAGATTTTCCATCAAGTATATGATGAATCACAAGACTCAACTCCAAAGGAAATATGGACCATATAGGAGGTTCTATTCATGAATAAAGAATATTGTGAATATTTCATGCAAGAGATTGAAAAGAGAGAGCCAAAAGATAATCCATCAAAATACCAGGCCTCTTATTCTAAATAGTCTTCTACACAAGTATTTGCATATTTTTTTGTTCCATTAATTGTAGATGATATCTACTCCATTTCAGATTTGTTTTTTGAATTTCATGTTGAAGATATCATGTATGCATCTTAGGAGTCACATGCAGAAACTTTTGCATGCGCCATGAATTCATCTCAAGATCCACATGCATGCACCATGCATGCATCGGAGGAGCCAAAAAGGTGGTCGTGCACATCAGATTCATCTCTACTTCATCAGATCCGTACAAACATCTACCTCTTCAACAAAATATTCAATGAGCACAAACTTGCACAGTTGTGAGGTCTTCGTGGAGTGAAGGAAATAGTTGTTTAGCGACTTCTTTTTGTTCCTTCTCATTTTTTTTCTTATGCATTGTA
>ML777817.1:3390333-3404159 GCA_009831015.1 Picea engelmannii
CACGAGGTTTTCGCCCTTTCCTCTCTTTTTCATTGTTTCATTTTTAGATGCATTGTACAATGGGTACCTAACATGGCCTTGGTTGTCGGGACCCATTCATCATGTACACCCTAGTAGTGTTCGAGGGGGTGTTGGAGATATTACACACTCACATGGAATTATTTTCCTAATTTTGATAGTCCAATGTTGAGAATGCTTCCTTAGATGAGAATATTCTCTCTAGAGAATATTCCCCTACAAAATAGGGCTTTCCTCTTTAGTTTAGAGTCAGGTACACCCAGTTAGACTAGTGGAAGTCACTCATGCATAGAAACCTCAGTTTTATCACCAGAAGTTGCATGTGTTTCTCTCACTTCCACATGTGTGACTTAGTTAATTGATGATTGCATGGATACTTTTACTAGGAATAGGTGGCAGTTTACTTCGGTTTCTGTCAGTGAATTTCTAGATCTCTTTAGATCACTACTATGGTGCATTAGTTACTCATGTAGCCTATATCTACTATAAATTATTCACTCTTTGAGTGTGGAATATGATCAATACTATTCACATTATTTTCTCTCCAATTTTTTTCTTTCGCCTTCTTAATATTGCAAGTTGTGTTCATTCTTTTGCTAGGTAGATCTCTTGTGAATTTATTCACCACATTTTACAAACTCTAGTAAGCTCACCTTCTTATAAATTTCTCATGAACATTTTCGTGAATTTAAAAAGAATACTAAGGGCATCGGTTCAAAATTATTAAGGTATATGGGATAAAATGGACAAGGGATAGGCAATAAAATACAAGGCATCCCAATCCCTATTGTAGATCAACTGAGGGTCTACATTTCCTTTTGTGTAATTTATAGGTGAGGGCATAACTGTCGAGATCACATTGAATAGGAATAGACTAGAATTTGACTTGGATTTCATTGGTTGTCGAGATAGACCATCTCCAACTCTGAGAATGCAAGAGACTTGAATGTAGAATATCATAATGAACTTTGAGTGAAGAGTTTAGATCTAAGGATCGCTTAAATCTGAGAGTTAATGCACATGCTTCTTCATGGTGGGAACAAGTGATTCAAGAACTAAAGCCAAGAGCCAAAGTTGTAACCCATATCCAGAGCTAGATTCAGAGTTGTAGCAAAGAGATAGAGTTAAATCCATGTTCCAAATAAGAAAATAGAAGGAACATTGATCCATATTGGTTTCTTTTAAGATTCCGGAGACCAAAAAGCCTCTCAATTGGATGACCAAAAAGTAGCACATATAACAATGATAAGAACTTTTTCCATCATTGTTCAACAACACGGGTATTCGAATAGAGGATGAACACCTTCAATAACCACTCACACAACTAGATCAAAGATCAACATGCTGATGTTTTTACATGGTAAAACCACCATGGGGAAACATCCATGGCCCTGGCCAATGTGGCCACTTGAGGCAATTTATTATTGAAAAATAAAATATATTACAGAGAGTTTCTCACAATTGATCATTGTCAAATGATCCTCCATCCTCTTTAAATATAGATCATGGACCAATCATGTGTTAATATAAATATCATTTGATCCATTAAGATCGAGGAGAATATAAACAATCATATCACTCTATGTCGAGAACATATCGTGACCGTTAGATTACAAATGCATACTAATGCATACCAAAGAAACACACTTTAACCTAAAAACACATTAGACAAAGTTGATCTTAACTAAATCCCAAGTGTCTAAATATCCTAACACCCCCCCTTAAGAACAACTTGGGATAGGATTGAAGGATTTACAAAGGACACACAATAGGAGAAGGAAGGAGGAATTAGAGCCTATCCCCCCTTAATTACAACTTCTTGAATCCTAACATAAATCAAAGTTTGGAAAACTTCTCTTTTGTAAGAGACTTTGTGAAAATGTATGCAACTTGATCTTCTGTAGGGAAAAAATGCGTTTCAATAACTCGATCATAAATGAGTTTTCTAATGAAGTGCATGTGTATATCAATGTGTTTTTTGTGCTAATGTTGAACTAGATCTTTGGTGATCTTTATGGCACTCTGTGTTTTGCACAAGAGGGTGGTCAGATGATACTGCTGGAATCCAAACTCTGGAAAGATATGTTGAAGCCATAAGGCTCATTGAATTGCATTAACCATTGCTCGGTACTATGCTTATGTTGAATAAAGAGAAATACCCTGTTTTTTCTTGCAATCCCAAGTAACAGGTCCAAAACCAAGGATGAAAACATAATCTGCAATAGACTTTTGATCATCATGGTCACCGACCCAATATGAATCAGTGAAACCAACCAACAAAGGACTCCCCCCTAAACTGTAATGTATCCCAAACTGAACTATACCTTATACATACAAAAGTATCCTTTTAGTTTCTTTCCAATGTATTTCATGGGGTGTTTTCATATACATGTAAATAAGACAAAAAAAAAGGATATATCACAACGGGTATGAGTCAAATATAAGAGGCTACCAACTAACTGACAATACAAAGTGGCATCAAATTTGAGAGAAGTACAAGTGGCAGCAAGTTTGAATCCATTCTAGAAGGGAGAAGGGGTTGGTTTAGAATCATCCATTTGAAAGCGATGAAGAAGGTCACAAGCATAATTATATTGGGAAAACATATTCCTTCCTTGCTTTTAAATACTTTGAGCCCAAGGAAATAATGAAAATAGCCTAAGTCTATCATTTCAAATTTCTTTTTAAAGTTGGATTTCACATGGGTTAAAAGTTTGGGGTCACTACCAGTGGGGATAAGGTCATCAACATAAATAACAAGTATTATGAGATGGCTTCCTACTTTCTTGGTATAGACATTACGATCATAATGGCATTTAGGAAAATCCAGTGTCAAGAAGAAAGTTGTCCATTTTGGCATACCAAGCTCAAGGAGTTTTCTTAATACCATAAAGAGGTTTCTTAAGGCGACAAACAAGGCTGGATTCATTCTGGACATAGCCATGAGGTTGTTCCATGTAGATTTATTCTTGTAAATCCCCATGCAAGAAGGTGGATTTGACATCCATTTGATGGACCTCCCATTTATGTGAGATTGTAAGGGCTAGAACAAGTTGGATGGAATTCATTTTGGCTACAGGGACAAAGGTTTCATTATAGTCAATGCCTTCAACTTTAGAGAATCCTTTGGCAACTAACATTTCCTTGTGTCTTTCAACACTCACATTTGATGCATACATTTTTCTGTACACCCATTTATATCTAACAAGTTTTCTTACTTTCAAAATAGGTACAATATCCCAATTATCGTTCGCCATTAAAGATAAATATTTTTCATTCATTGTTGTGTCCCAATATGGATGACCTGAATCTTTTGCAAATGTCTCTGAAATTTGATCCAAAAGATAAGAGGCTTGCTGGAACTGTGAATGATTTTGAGGTTGATATTAAGGATCATCGATAATATCACCAACTGCTTCTCGTGTTGAACATACCCATCTAGGAGGTGGTGGCATTGGTGTAGGTTCATGTTCAATGGAATTATCTAGAGGAAGGTGAGCATGCGGAGGTGGATTTTCATCCTCATTGTCATTATCTGAAGAAGAAACCAGAATAGGAAAAGAATATGGCACAAACACCGAAGATAGCTTGCAGGTCGAAGAAGGCATAAACATCGAATTAGGCTCACATGCCAAGAGATTTTCATCAAATTTAACATCTCTTCTAATAATAGTTTCATTGGAATGAGGTTGAGTAAGTCCGTAACATTTGAAATATTCAGAATATCCAACAAAAAATGAATTTCTCACTTTTAGGTTGTAAAGATTTCCTTTTCTCATCAGGAATGTGAGCCCATGCTACACTACCAAATAAACGAAAGTGGCTTACATCTGGCTTAATTTCAATCCATTCTTCTTCTAGTGCTATATTTTTTAGAGCCTTTGTGGGAGTGCGATTTACTATGTAATTTGCATAATTGATAGTTTCCACCCAATAATGAAGACTTAATCCTTTAGATTGGATCATACAATTAGCCATTTCTTTTAATGTGTGATCCTTTCTCTCAACAATATCGTTTTCTTGTGGTGTATATGGACCATTATGTTTCATTTGAATGCCTTGTGTAGTGCAGTAACTTGCAAATTTATTGTTCACATATTCACTTCCATTATCTATTATTAACCTTTGAAGTTGATGTCCAAATTGTTTTTCTACAAGGGCCTTATAGGCCAAACAATTATCAAATTTCTTCACTCTTAAGCTTTAATAAGTAAACTCAAGTGCATCTAGATAAGTCATCAATGAAACTTAATAAATACTTGAACCTAGAGAAAGAAGGAGAAGAAAGAAAACCACACAAATCACTATGACCAAGCTGCAAAGGGGTCGAGGCATGCCAAGAGGCACGTTTGTCAAAATTGTCCCAATGATGTTTGTTGAGAACACAACCAACACAAACACCATCTATGCAAGGAATGAGAGGAAGACTAGTCACCATGTTTTGATTACATAATTGTTGTAATGAAAAATAATTTAGAGTATGAAACTGCTCATGCCAAAGTTTTCTCAAGTCGTCGCTATGAGCAACAAAAAATGATGGAAAAATTAATGACCCAAAGTTATCAAACTTGTACAACCTAGTAATACCATCAAGAATTCTAGTTGTGAGGACATGCTTAGGATCTTTTAAATCCTTGATTACATATTGGTGAGGTGAAAACTCTACGGTTTTACCTTCACCTGAATGAGTGATCTGATACACTGGTAGATGGTTGTAGGAAAGACTTGGAACACATAAGACATGATTGAAATGACCATTATCTACTTGAACTGTTCTATACCCTACAACACTAAGAGATATATCATCACCAACAAATTTTTTCTCGGTTTTACATTCATTAAGAGAATAAAATATGGCTTTATCCTTAGACTTATGATAAGATGCTCCATAATTGTTGAAATATTGTAAGTGCAAAGAGTATTATATTTATTATTGAGTTATTATTCATTAGATCAATCCCCTTTTGTGGATTGATCATGTCGGTCATTGTAATTGACCAAATCCCATTTTGTGGATTAGTCAAACCCTAAATACATTATGCAAATTGAGAAGTCGTCCCCCAGACTAATTAAAGTGGTTTTAACCACTAAGAAGACAAGTTGACCCTGCACAGTGAAGAGACACCTTTCCAACACCTACCAGTTTATATAAATAATGGAAGCCAACGCCTCATTTTCCCACTCACTCATTCACTCACTCAATGCGCAAGTTTGGTAGTTGCAGTTGGGAGAAGAAGGAAGGGAGAGGCACGTTTCTTAGTGGAGGATATTCTCTAGTGTTTGTTTTATTGTCTTGGTATTGTATTGGCTATCTATATTAATGAAGTTTTTCTGGGTTTTCTCCCCCATGACGGTTTCCCAGGATAAATGGTGTGTATCTTGTGATTGTGTTTCTCTCAATGATCCTATCTATGCTATTGTTATCTAGTAAATTGAAAATAAACCTAATAATAGATTAAACCTTAACATGGTATGAAATATAATTTGAAGAGAGCATCTTTCACTAGATAAGAAAAAATGTCCCTATTGTCGTACACAAAAATTAGGTTTTCTATTGAAGAGGAATTTCAGCCTAAAACTCATCAAGGAAGTGCGCCCTAGCCTAACAAACTCTTTGGCAGCCTCAACACACTTTTTCGGTGCATAGAACTCCCAGAAAGTGAAACCCTAGTTTTCATTGGTACCAGAAAACCAGAAAACTAGAAGTACCAGAAAACCAGGAAACCAAAACCAGTACCAGAAGTACCAGTCCAGAATTCTGCTGGTCAAATTTGAAAGGGAAAAAATTGGATTTTATGAAATCTAACTGCACTAGGATACTCGCCTCAACCAAGCGCACCTCCTGGTAAGTTCAAAATTAAATTCTGAGCATTTTCAAGTTTTGGTCATTTTCCTAGCTCCAGGTAAAGATGTCTGCAAGCACTAAGCTTTTTGACAAGCTAGAAGGTATGGAAAAATTCCATGCCTAGAAGTATAGGATTGCACTAATTCTTGAAGAGAATAACCTAGCGAGATTCATTAAATAATATGTACCAGAAACTATCGATGAAGTAGATAAAACAAAACACCAAAAGGACACAGTTAGGGACAAAAGAATCATTGCAGATTCTATTAAATATCACTTGATTCCTCAAGTGGCTTCAAAGAATACTCCAAACGAAATGTTTGATGCCCTAACCAGATTGTATGAAGGAAAGAACATCAATCAAAAGATGAATCTAAGAACTCAACTCAAAAGTACAAGGATGTAGAAAGGAGAAACAATTTAGGAATATTTCTCTAGAGTATCACAATTCAAAGAACAACTAGAAGAAATTGGTGATACTATATATGAAGACGAAGTTGTAATGAAAACCCTTAATGGTCTCACAATAAATTGGGATGCATTCATCCAAACTATTTGTGCCATAAAGGAGAAATTAAGCTTTGACAGTCTTTGGGAAGAATGTGTTTAAGAAGAAGCAAGAGTAGCTAGCCGAGAAGCATTACTATCAAGAGATGAAGATCAAGCCCTAGATACTCATACTAAAGGAGGAAGAAAGAGGTATTACTTCCATAAAGAAACTCATAAGGAGTCTCACCCCCAAAACAAGTTCATACATAAAGAATCTCACCCTCCAAGGAAATTCCAGAAGTTTCAGAAAGGTCAAAGAAGAGAAAAAGATTTATCATCCTACCAATGTTACCATTGTGATAATATGGGACATATTGCTAAGAATTTTCCAGCTAGATGAGAAGAATACAAGAAGAGAAACAAGAGGCACCATTCCCATACAGTTGAAGATGAAGATCCACCCACAAAGATGATACAAGAACATATTGAAGACTATGTTTTAATCTCTTCCCTCTCAAGATCAATGTCACCCGGTGAAGACACTTGGCTCATAGACAATGGTGCTTCCAATCACATGATAGGTCAAAGAGACATTCTCTCTTGCCTTACAGAAAAGAAGTTTCCCTGGAAAGTTACACTTGGAGATGATTATCAATACCCTATCAAAGGAGTAGGAGAATCAAATTAGAAACTTGATTCAGGGACCCCAATGAAGATGAAGGATGTAATATATGTACCAGGTTTGACAAAGAACTTACTTTATATCTCAACTTTATAGAATAAAGGCTTTAGAGTTGCCTTCATAGATGGAGAAGTTATTATGTGGCCTAAAGGAAAAACCATGGAAGAAGCAATTGTTATTGGAAAAGAAGAAGGTGGCTTGTATAAACTAAAGGGTCACTCAGAAGCAGCCTTGACCCATTCCATTGAGAATCCATGTGAACTTTGGCATAGAAGACTATCTCACATGAAATACAAGGAATTACCATATGTAAGCAAGGCAATCGCAGGTCTACTCTAATTCAAGGTTGACCATGAAGGTGTGTGCAAAAAATGTGCACAAGGAAAGAACATCAATAACCCTTTCCCGAAGAGAGATAGGAAAGTAGGAGTCCTAGAGCTCATTCACTTAGATGTATGTGGCCCAATTCCATCAACCTCCATTAGTGGGTATGCATACCATGTCTTTTATTGATGACTATTCTCACAAAACCTGGATTTACTTTTTGAAATCAAAAGATGACGTGTTCAGTAAATTCAAGGAATTCAAAGCCTTAATAGAGAATCTCTCTAAAAGAAATATCAAGATACTCAAGTCAGATAATGGAGGAGAATACACCTCAAAAGAGTTTGCAAACTTTTGCAAAGATGTCGAGATCAAGAGGGAGCTCACCACTCCCTACAATCCTCAACAAAATGGTGTAGCAGAAAGAAAGAACAAAACTATAATGGAAGCAGTGAAGACTATGATCCATGATCAAGATATTCCAATGCACTTATGGGCAGAAGCAACAAAAACAATAGTATATGTACAAAATAGATTGTCCCATGGTACACTTTGTTGGATTACTGAGAGGGGGGGTGAATCAGTAATAGATCAATTGAATCCTTTTTAACCGTATAATGCAAGTGTTATATCAGTGTAGCATTATCATCCAATAATTGCAGAGTAAATAAACAATGAACAAATGAGAAATAATACACATACATAGTACACCAGTGTTTTTACATGGAAACCCAAAGCGAGAGAAAACCAAAAAATTATTTTTCTTATATGTCTTGAAGAATTATATTCATTGGAAGAACCAACTTCCTTTGTTTTCCAGCTGCAACTGGAAGGAGGCTCCAACCCCCTATTTTATCAGGCTACAACCCGAGGGAAGCTCCAACTCCCTAATTCTCTGGTTACAACCAGAAGGAGGCTACAACCCCTTAAGTTCTTCGGCTACAACTGGAAGGTGACTACAACCACCTGTCCTTGCCTCATCCAACCGCCCTGAAACCTAAATGCCAAATGTAGACAACCTGCCACTGTCACTGAATCAACCACTGCGAATGTCACTAGCAACCTGTACCAATAACCTGTAACAACTTGTACCAATCAACCTGCACCAAACAACCTGTACCAATAACATGAACCAACATATACCATGCATTAGCCATGCATCGACCTTGACTCATCAAGATGTAGCAACATCATCAACTATACATCTCATGTATGTGCTAAATCATCAACTATACACCTCATGTATGTGCCAACTCATCAACTACTTGTCTCAACCATGTACCCAACATGCACCTCAACCATATGCTAAAGACATACACCAATATAACCATCAAAATTTATCTAACAATTCATCACTCTATCCATAAAACAAATACCATAAAACCTTACATCAAACCATGTGCCACAACCTCACTGTTATGTAGCCTCAAGCTAAACCAATAACTTCAACAACACATCACAACCAAAAGACAAATACCCATATGCCAAATACCAACAACAAAATACCAATTGTATCCTTCAACAAATCTGATATATGCAACAATACTGAACATCCAAAACCATCTCAAGAGCTAAACCTTAGCTCATAAAACATACCTCAAACAATATGTGCCATATCTCTCATAAATAGACCCCAACCATGTTGCTGCCGCGATTTTTTTGCTGCAATTTTTCTGCCACACTTTTTTTGCCGTGATTTTTTTGTCGCACTTTTTCTGCCATGATTTTTCTGTTGCATTTTTTCTGCCACACTTTTCCTGCCGCACTTTTCCTGTCGCACTTTTTCTGCTGCAATTTTTCTCGATCAATAATACCTGCCCAAATAACCTTTCATAAAAATAGATATTCAATAATATTCAAGTGTCATTGAAATAAGAGAGCCTTGCCTCTTATTTAGACTTTCATGTAGCTTCCTCAAGGGGTTTCATTTTAACCATCTTAACCCACTTTCCTTATTTTAGGGTTAACCAACTTCTAACCACTTGTCCACTTAGTAATTTCTCCATTAACTTTATTATTTAAATAATTTCTTTTGTATCCACTTCGACTTATAGTAAACTGATCACTTCACTTTATTATTTACCTTCTAAAATCTCTAAAATCTCTTAAACCACTTTCCTAATTTTAGAGAGTTCTCCATTAACTTTATTATTTAAATAATTTCTTTTGCATCCTCTTTGACTTATAGTACACTCATCACTTCACTTAATTATTTAAATAATTTCTTCTTTGTAGGAACTTTGACTACTTTGACCTTTTAAGGCTTCTAGATGACTTATGAGGGTTCTCCAACTTCACATGGCCATAACTATCTAACCGTGAGGATTTATGTGACGTTCCACATACCACCAGAAATGAAATGACATGTTCTATCCATCTAGAATAGTCTTACCTGCAAATATATCAAAACTCATACCATTGTCCATCAAACAAACTTGGGTCCATTACCCAAACCTTTGTGCTACCAAAATTTTCTACCAGACTTTCTTCAAGGGTTGACATCAATGAAAACCAACCTTAATCAACACAATTGGGTTCAAGACCCCTGAAGATATGTTCTCCAGAGAGAAGCCAGAAGTAAGCCATCTCAAAATATTTGGTTGTCCAATATTTGTACACATTCCTAAAGAGAAGAGAACCAAGATGGACCCTTCAGGAAAGAAGGGAATATTTTTTGTATAATGTGAGGTCTCCAAGGCCTTCATAGTTTATATACTAGGTTACCATCATATTGAGATAAGTATGGATGTAACATTTTATGAAGATACAAAACTCAAGAAATCAAGAAGATGCCAACTTGAAGAAGTATATGAAGAAGAACACGTGGCTCCCAGAGTTTCAGAACAAGTGAGGGAAGTCATAACCTCCTCTGATGAGGATATTATAGAATATCATGACATAATAGAATCTCAAGAACCTCCCCAGATGATGATCTCCCACAATATAAAGCTATCCTGGGCAAGGGAACTTATTCAAGATGGAGAGAAGTATGGTTCCCACAAAGGAACCATGAGACAAGTCAAGAAACCCAATCCATTCTCCAGTTATATGGCTTTGATGTGTGATCTCTTAGAGAAGGAGCCTACTTGCTTTGACTAAGCTATTTAGAAGAAATAATGGGAAGATTATATGATAGAAGAATACCAATCCATTATAAAGAATGATGTATGGGAAATAGTTCCCAGACCAAAGAGCAAGGATGTGGTATCTTCCAAATGGCTCTTCAAAATAAAACATGTTGTTGATGGAAGTATTGAGAAATATAAAGCAAGGTTTGTGATGAGTCACGAAATTAGATTCATTTGACATCTTTTTTTCCTTATTTTTAACCACTTACCATTTACCTATAACCCCGTTTTATCCATTTTAATTCTTATATGCGGGATTTAGGCTTGAGGTGATTTTCCAATTTCATTTCTTAATATTTAATTGGATTTTTGATTAACATTAGGGGAAGTATCGTGTTTTGTATTTACCTTTGAAGTGACAATTCATGTGTGAACAAATTGTTACAGGGTTTTTCATTAAAGGTCTATATATTCTTCAAATCAGGGTCATTGCACATCCATTACCACAAATTTAAAGTCAATAGTAGTTGATACAAGTGCAAGGTTCTCATGTTTTCAAATCAATCTACTGTAGAATCCCTGTAGCTACCTACTGCAAAATCCCTGTAGTTTCCTGCTGCAGAATCCCTATAGAAGCCTGCTACAGAATCATACATGTAATAGCTCAAAACCACCTAAATATTTAACATTGTCGAACACTACAATGTCAATAATAAATTTCAGGTCAACAATAATCCTTTATGAAAATATTCTGGAGACACCAAGGGTCGACCCTCAACATAAAAAATATTCTCAATAAAATGGATATGATGAGGATACACTTGCACGTGCAATCAACAGTGATAACCAACTGCAGTCTCCACTAAATACTTAACCGAGAAGATTATGGAAGCATCTCGCAGAGTTAGGAAAGAAATCAACATTTTATTGGTTGATTGAAGGGATTGTACGACTGGGCCAATCAATGGGCATAAGCATAACACCTTTAGTTTATGCCCATGAGTACTACACCATGTGAATAATTTGGCACCTAATGTATATCAGTCCTAGCATTTAATTCCAACACTTAATATTTTAGTATATGGTTCAACACTTAATACATCTCAACATATGGTTCCAATGCTGAATTTATATCAGCATATGACCATGAATTTACAAAGTTCCAGCACCCAATACAAGGAATTGATATTTTCAACATATGCCCCTGAGCTTATAAACTTCTAATACTCGACATAGAGATAAATCAAAGTAAGGAAATTAACTTAATACCTTCAGGAAGGCACAAGGACATAACAAAAATGGAGGAAATTAATTCAACATCTATCCATGGGCCTATAATATTCCAACAATTCACACATGCCAATTCCCAAGATAGGAGACAAACATATTTGCATATAATCGTCCAACTAATTTGACCAAGCAGTTTGGGTAGTCCGAGGAATTTGGAAAGCGACGGAAAATTCATTGGCCAAGACACAAGTCCTTGAGGTTGAGAAAATCATCGAACAATGGCATCAAATTTGTTTTAACTTATTTCCCAACATCTTAGGAGTTTGTCGCTGCATACTTGGAGTAGTTAGATTCTCCTTATTGTATATATATGAGTGTGTGCTCTCATGAGCGATACTAAGTAGTGAAGTGTGAGAGCAAGACTGTATAAGAGTTGTTCTAAACTCTGATATCTTAATATAAGAATGTTGTTTATGAGTGTTATTATGATATTTTGTCGGTGATTTAGTCAAGTATAATCACAGGCCTGCCTGTGAGCTTGGGCCTACTCATAGGTACGGCTATGTGATATTTAATTTTCAGCATATAGTTATTAGTTATTAGTTTCTAAATAGTTGTTAGTTTATGTTACCTTCATTTTGAGTTAAATTCATGTTGTAGATTGGACGCAGGCTGCATAATGGCCACCTGCAATTTGCTGAAGAATGATGACTAAGGATTGCTAAGACTAGATTCTTGCAGATTTCTGATTTTCTTGTCATCCTTTGTTTATTTTGATATCATATATTAAATTTGGGTGCACTTTCTATATGTAATAATGTCTGAATGTCATTAGCAAAACTATGAGTTGGGAATTGTAAATCATATTGATCTGATTTCGATGCATTGATTTAATAATAGTTTTCTTCCAGTGTGTGGATTATAATATATTAGATAGTTCCTTTCATGAAACTTTCATGAAAGGATCATGGAGGTCAATCAACAAATGAGTGATTTTCAAAGACAAACTTTCATGAAATGGGCATGTCACCAAGACATGAAAACAAGTGCTCTATCATGTAATGTTGAGTTCTTGAACGAGCTATGTATAAAGTTTGTTTCAGTTGTCGACCAACACCAACATCAATACTTTTCAAATGGACGAAGAACAAGACAATTGAAGAATTGATTTCCAAACTGAAGACCGGTGATATAGAAGTTAAGTCCCATTGCTACAACAATAATGCTACTGCTACAAAGACCTACTGTTCATCATACTCTTTCACCAACACCACGGTATGCCCATGCATTTTCTTCCCAACTCAAAGCTAATTGCCTGCTGAATTTAATAAATCTTTCTTTGCCTATGTGGTCATCTTAGAAAGCCAAAAATTTCCTCGGAATATCATTCATGTGACCACTACTATCACATCACGACTTCAGTCAACTTCCTTCCTCTACAAGACCTCCATAAATTCCTGCTCCGTCCACTCCTGACCCACCCAATAAAGTAATTTGGCTCACTTGCAATTCCAAGCTACCTCTCTAGTTTCAATAGTTGTTGAATAAATGGAGCTTGTTGCTACCAATCCAATAAAGTCTTTTTTTCGCTATTTGCTCACTGCTAATATTGTCTAGCACACCTCCTTCATTATCAAACGTTTAACCATGTGCTATGAACATCGAGATATGTTTTCATCCTTAGTAGTACTTCACAGATCCACCCTTTCTACAGAAGAAAAAAAATGACAAAGTTCTAAGGACAACATTGGTACTGCTACACAAGAACCAATACCAATAATCCCTGTGGTTGTCACACAAGAACCAACAATAGGGGGGAGCTCATAAAAAAAGAAATAGGTGTTGTTACACAAGATCCAACACCTACCATCCTTGTTGTTGTCACACAAGAACCAACCACAATATTGATAAACAAATAGGTGTTGTCACATAAGAACCAACACCTACCAACCCTGAGGTTGCTATTGATTAAGGTTGGTTGTCATTGATGTCAACCCTTGAAGAAAGCCCCATAGCACAAAGGTTTAGGTAATGGACCCAATATTGTTTGATGTAAATATGACTCATTATTTTTTTGTCATGGTTTATAAGAAGTAAATATGGATGAACTCCAAAGTGGTCCCCTTATGGTGAAATCCCTCACGGGAAGACGCTTTGTGGAGTAAGAGAA
>ML777817.1:3404685-3419809 GCA_009831015.1 Picea engelmannii
AATTAGAAGTGGACCCAACCCTAAAATAAGGAAAGTGGGCCAAGTGACCTAGAAGATGTTTTTAAGGAAGCTACTTGGAGAGTATAAATAAGAGGCAAGGCTCTCTCATTTGAATCACACTTGAACATATTGAATATCTATATTTTTCTGAGGTAACCAAGGATATATAAGCCAAAAGTTTGAGGAAAGTGAAGAAAAGAAGGCCGAAATGCAAGGAAGGATAAATTCTTTTGATGGTGCTTTCTAAGGTATATTATTTACAGGTCATCTCACCATTTTCGCTATAAATTATTTTCTATAATAATTCAGACCTTGAAATTTCTATGAAAGTGAGAAAACGTATCCAAGTACCTATGGTAAAAAATTCATCTTGTGGGTCCTTGTATTTTGGGAGTTACACTCCGTGGAAAATAGGGTTTGTGGCCAGTCCTGAAACTAGTCAAAATCAGGTGTTTCGGGTAAAAACGTCATAACTTCTTCATAACAGATCCAAATTCAGTGAGACCAAATGTATTGGTTAGGGGAGAGTGTGTAGTATTGTTTTTTAATAGTTTCATATCAATTCATCAAATATTTTGTGAGGGGCACGCTCTACAAGGTTGTTCTCTAGAATAAGCCAGAATTCAGCAAGGTATGTCATTTTTGCTATAACTCCTTTTCTGAGAGGTTCCAAGTAGTGAAACTTGGAGGAATTGCATAAAACACACTGAAGAACAGTTTGTATCAGTTTCAGATCTTTATACATTACAAGTTCAAAGTTATGATTACTTCAAGTTAGGGTTGTTGACTAATCCAAAACTAGGCATGTGAGACTAAAGAAATGTTTGATGAAAATGCTAGTCTCTTGTTTTTTAAAGTTAAGGAAGGTTTGCAGGAATGTGATCATATACACCAGGTCTATTATAGAGCTACAAATCATATTTGGATGATAAAATTGATGAGGGATTTTGGTTGTGGTACATGTTGAGTACATGGTTGAGACAAGTAGTTGATGAGTTGGTGCACACACATGAGGTGTATAGTTGATGATGTTGGTACATATTGATGAGTCATATTTGATGAGTAGTTGACACATGATTGGTACATACTTGGTACATGGTTTGATGCACTTGTTTATGGTACAGGTTGATTACAGGTTGGTGCATGGTTGATGCACTTGTTTATGGTACAGGTTGATGCATGGTTCAGATTTATTGGTACAGGTTTACAATAGTATATATCACAATGATAGTGTGACAATGGTTCCATCATTCTACTTCTACTTTAGGTTGGCAGGACGGGGCAAGGATAGGTGGTTGTAGCCACCTTCCGGTTGTAGCTGAAGAACATAGGGGGTTGTAGCCTCCTTCTGGTTGTAGCCAGAGAATTGGGGAGTTGGAGCTTCCCTCAGGTTGTAGCCAGAGAAACTAGGGGGTTGGATCCTCCTTCCAGTTGCAGCTGGAAAACAAAGGAATTAGTTGGTGCTTCCAATGAATGTAATTCTTCAAGACATATAAGAAAAAACATTCTGTGGTTTTCTTCCGATTTGGGTTTCCACATAAAACACTGGTGTACTATGTATGTGTATGATTGTTCATTTTTTCATTGCTTATTTACTCTTTAGTTATTGGATGATAATGCTTTATTGATATAACACTTGGATTATATGGTTAAAAAGGGATTAGATTTCTCTATTACTGATTCACCCCCCGTCTCAGTAATCCAATAGTTTCCACACAAGAACCAACCTCAAAAAGATCTATTGTTTCCACACAAGAAACAACAGTAAATAAATCAGTTGAAGGGATTCTCCAAGAGGAAGATACTACCACCCTACAAGAAACTGTAGCAGTAAGCTGTTGCAGAAATGGTCTTTCCTCAAATATTCATGAAGATATCTCAAAACCAAGAGGAGATTTTTCTGATAGTCCTTGGTACATGTTCTCAAAGATGTTACTCTTTTCCATGGGAAATTTAGAAGAACTTGCTATAGAAAATCATATACTTGTTGCAAAGTTCATGAACTTAGGTAAGTATAGGCACACTTCTTCTTTCTCTTTGTTTATCAGATTCATTGAATACTTTAGATTTGTATTTGGAAAACCACTTAAGCCTCTTTTATTTTCTATCCTACTTCCTTACCATTTGTTATTTTTCCAAGGACATAAAATGTCTTCAGTTTGGGGGAGAGGGGTACCATCACATTTACCTTATTGGACCAAGCCATCATTTTTCATGCCCATACCATCCCTATCCTTGTCTTACTCCACTTCCACAATTTAAATCCATTCCAACACCTCCCTAAATGTCCCAAAATGATAAGGACCAGAAGTTGTTCAAGGAAGGACATTAGTGTTTCTACATCAAGCATTGATGCTGCTACACAAGAACCAACATTAAGAAACCCTATTCAGAGAAAATGCATTTGACATAGTGATACGCTTAGTTGTTGTGGTCTGTGTGGGCCTGCCATCTCATCAAAGAGGTGTGGAGGCAATTTTACTAAACAAATTAGCACTGGGCAAAGAAGAAGGCTTTCAAACTTTCCTTTATTTATATGTGCATGTTTTCTTCCAACATGAAAATTTGTGGATCTTTATTCACATTGGTTCTTATGAGTTAATATTGGTCTTGAAAATGTCTTGGAATTATTGAAGTTAATAAACGTATTGAGTCTAGACAACTCAATATGAAGTATAGTGGTTTTGTTAGAATTGGCTACTCTAATGAATCATGGGAGAGAGAATATAAAAATCCAAGACAACGATTTGAAAGTGACATTGAGGATCCAAAGTCGAAGATACAAATGAAGACGCTGAATATGAAGGTCTTGTTGCTATCACACACGAACCAACAACAAGAGCGAAAAATAAAAAGGACATACTGTTGTTGATCCACAATAACCAACAACATAATAAAAAAAAAGTATCTGATATGTACACACCAAGGAAATGAATGTGTACCCCACAAGAACCATTAAGAAAAAATCAAGCTGAGACTCATTATAGGATACACTACATATCGTATGAGGATTGAAAATCATTTATTCCATGTTGTGCTGAGAAATAAGCCATTTATTCGAAGAAGACCTAATTGAAAACAAAGGAAACTTTATAGTCTTGTGTCCACTTACCCTATTCTCTTGTGCAAATTTGAAGGATACCTCATGACTTGATCTATGCTTCAAACGAGAGCCATTACTATGAAAAAAAAAATCATCGAAAAAAGAAGCATCATTTAGTGTGTCGTTACAGCTTGGTTGTTCTGAAGCAGTAGGGTTGCATGAGGGCATGCAACATATTCAGTTTGGGGGAGATGATGAGCCACATAATTATCTTCATTTGACATCTTATTTTCCTTCTTTTTAACCACTTATCGTTTACCTATAACCATGTTTTATCCATTTTAATTCTTATATGCGGGATTTAGGCTTGAGGTGATTTTCCAATTGCATTTCTTAATATTTAATTGGATTTCTGATTAACAATAGGGGAAGTATCGTGTTTTGTATTTACCTTTGAAGTGACAATTCACGTGTGAACAAGTTGTTACAAGGTTTTTCTTTAAAGGTATATATATTCTTCAAATCAGGGTCATTTCACATCCATTAGCACAAATTTAAAGTCATTAGTAGTTGATACAAGTGCAAGGTTCTCATGTTTTCAAATCTATCTGCTGCAGAATCCCTGTAGCTACCTGTTGCAGAATCCCTGTAGTCCCCTGCTGTAGAATCCCTGTAGCAACCTGCTACAGAATCAAGCATGTAATAGCTCAGAACCACCTAAATACTTAACATTGTCAGACACTGCAATGTCAATAATAAATTTCAGGTCAACAATAATCCTTTATGAAAATATTCTAGAGAAACCAAGGGTCGACCCCCAGCATAAAAGAATATTCTCAATACAACAGATACGGTGAGGATACACTTGCACATGCATTCAATAGTCATAACCAGTTGCAGTCTCCACTAAATACTTAATCAAGAAGATTATGGAAGCATCCTGTAGTGTTATGAAAGAAATCAACATTTTATTGGTTGATTGAAGGGATCGTACGGCTAGGCCAATCAATGGGAATAAGCATAAAACCTTTAGTGTATGCCCATGAATACTACACCATGCGAATACTTTGAGTGCATAATTTGGCACCTAATGTATATCAGCCCTAACATTTAATTCCAACACTTAATATTTTAGTATATGGTTCAACACTTAATACATCTCAACATATGGTTCCAACACTGAATTTATATCAACATATGACCATGAATTTACAAAGTTCCAACACCCAATACAAGGAATTGATATTTTCAACATATGCCCCCAGGATTATAAAGTTCTAATACTCGGAATAGAGATAAATCAGAGTAAGGAAATTAACTTAATACCTTTAACAAGGCACGAGGACACAACAAAAATGGAGGAAATTAATTCAACATCTATCCATGGGCCTATAATATTCCAACAATTCACACATGCTAATTCCCAGGATAGGATATAGACATATTTGCATATAACAGTCCAACTATTTCGACCAAGCAGTTTGGGTAGTCCGAGGAATCTGGAAAGCGACGGAAAATTTATTGGCCAAGACACAAGTCCGTGAGGTTGAGAAAATCATCGAACAATGGCATTAAGTCTGTTTTAACTTATTTCCCAGCATCTTAGGAGTTTGTCACTGCATGCTTGGAGCAGTTAGATTCTTCTTATTGTATATATATATGAGTGTTGAAATATTATGTAACTGCAAAGAATATTCTTATCCCCTTTTTCGGGTTGGTCAAATCCTAAATGTAATATGCAAATTAAGAATTCACCCCCCAGGAAAATTAAAGTGGTTCTAACTACCCAGAAAGAGAAGTCGACCCTTCTAGTGAAGAGACACCTCCTTTCAACGCTTGCAAGTTGGTATAAATAAAGGAATCCAATGCCTCATGTGTTCACTCACTCATCTCACTCATCTAGTGCACAAGTATTGAAGGAAGTTGCATGTACCAGTTGCCAGAAGAAGGAAGAGAGAGAGGCACATTGCTTGGGAGAGGATATTCTCTAGTGTTTGGTTTATTGTCTTGGCATTGGATTGGATATGGTTATTTGATTATTTTTTGGTCTAGAATCATGGTAGTTTGTCTCTCGTAGAGATAGAGTTATTCTGGTACTGTACTTGGTTATTGAATCTATATTAAAGAATTTTTGTTGGGTTTTCTTCCCCTTGAGGGTTTCCCAGGATAAATGCTTATGTACTCTGTGATCTTGTTTCTTTCAGTAAGATCCTTATTATGATGTTGTTATAACTGTAATGATTACTATTGAATCCATGATTAATAATAACATCTTAATAAAGAAACCTAACATGGTATCAGAGCAGGCATGAAAGAGCATTGTCGTAGATTCAGTCTTCAGTTTTGTCGGGATTCAAAATTTAGGGTTTCTTGAATATTTGGAATTTTTGGTTGCAAACCACATTGGGAATTGTGCCCTTCCTAGGCACATATTTTGGCACAAGAATTGAATATTTTCAGTGGGAAGAACCCCCGAAAATTCAAACCCTAGTTTGACTCGGTACCAGAAAACTAGAACCAGAACCAGAAAGTTGCGGTCCAGAATTTCGCAGGTCCAGTTTCAAGGGTCAGAAATTGCAATTTTCAGAAACTGACTATACCAACATACTCAACTCAGTCCAATGCATCTTTTGGTGAGTTCCATTTTCAGATCCAAGAAATTTGTTTTTTCTATTATTTCTATAGCCCGGAGGGCTAGCGTTTCTAGTACAAGAAAGAATGGCTACCGACATGAGGGTAGAAAATATGCTGGAAGGATCTGGAAACTTAAGATCTTGGAAGCATAGGTTGCATATGATTCTAGACAAGAATGATCTCCTAGAACATGTTACAGTGGGTTTACCAGAACCAGAGGAAGAAGAGAAAAATAACAAGCATAAGAAGAATGAAAAGAAAGAAAAGAGAATCGTGTTAGATTCAATAAAGGATCACTTGATCCCTCATATATCTGAACTACAGACAACAAGGAAAATGTATGAAGCACTCAACAATTTATATGAAAGCAAATACATTATTCATAATCTTACCTTAAGAAATAAACTTCGTAATATGAAGATGGAAAACTCAGAATCTGTCTCATCCTATCTTATGAGAGTTTCTTAGATTAGAGATTAGCTTGTAGCTATTGGAGATGTCATTAGTGACAAAGAACTTGTAACCACAACCCTAAATGGGTTTCCAACATTTTGGATTCCTTTTGTACGAAGAGTGTGTGCAAGAAGCAAGTTACCCAAATTTGATAAGTTATGGGCAGATTGCACACACGAAGAATCTAGACTTGCAGACCAACATAAGAGATTAGTTGTTGACGAAGAGAAATCTCTTACAGATCAAAAGAATAGAAGAAGTTCCTTCAGGAAGAACAATAAAGAAGCTAACTCCGTAAGAGTTCCAGATAAGAAGAAAGATGTTTCAAAGATTAAATGCTACAACTATCAAAAGTCGAGACACTTTTCCTATGACTGTCCTCAAGGAAAAGGGAAAAGAAAGCATCAAGCACACGTGGCAGAGGAAGAGGAATCTCCTCCCTCAAAGAAATATTTAGTAGAAATTGAGGATTATGTACTTTAAGTTGAAGATAGTTGATATGAAGAAATATAGCAAATGGTGGAGTTTGTGGAGCCTCCCCACACAAAAACAAAAGATAAGTATTCATGCTTATTTTTAGTATCTTGTTTACTTTAATACTTTAGCATTACAAGTTAGATTTTTGTGAGAATGTTAATTAACCTCATTTTATTGCAGTGTCTATGCAGATTTATGAAGGAAGTATCAAAGAAGAGGATAAAGAAAGAGATAAAATATTTATTTCAGGTATGATTAGTCATGAGAGTGACAAAGGTATGTGTTTAGCTATTATAGTAAGGGAAAATTTGGTAATTTCATAGCTAGAGTGAAAAAGAGTTCAAAAGTATTATTCATGATTAGGGTTTTAGATGTGTACATGGTTGAACAAGTTTTGATTAAGAAAATATGTGTACTACTCTAATAGAAATCATGATATAGTTTTATTTGATTATTTCTTATTGTTACTGACTGATTGGCTAAGTGACATATCTCATAAAGCATACTGTAAGTAAGTTTACGGGTCTTGGAAGAAAGAACTTATGCCTTGACTTGTAGAAGTTAGAAAACATGAGAAGGACTTATGATATGATGTCAGACAGTAAGAACCAGACAATATCCAATATTTATATAGGAGCAGGAGGCTCCTAAAGATGCATAAAAGAAATGTTGAAGATGAAGAGAAAGATGGATACCCAGATATAGTTGATGAGATGCAGGTAACTGCAGGTTTCTCTAGTACCATTCTTATAGATGCAGAGGGAGCAGGTTGATCCAGTATGAAGTTAGAAATAAAGAAATGTTCGAACTCAAGAAGGAACCCATGATATTACAGAAGAGAACTTCAAGGATGATGATGTTTCCCAGTTGATGATGTTACCCAGTTGATGATGTTTCCTAGTTGATGATGTTATCTAATGGATGTTGTTACCCAGTTGATGATGTTATCCAGTTGATGTTGTTACCCAGTTGATGATGTTATCCAGTTGATGATGTTGTCCAGTTGATGATGATTATCCAGTTGATGATATTGCCCAGATGATATTGTTCAATTGATGATGACATCCAGTGACCTGTCAAAAGATAAATAATGTCCTTCTTGTTAAGAGGGAGTCTTGAAATATTGTGTAACTGCAAAGAATATTCTTATCCCCTTTTGCGGATTGGTCAAATCCTAAATGTGATATGAAAATTAAGAAGTCGGACCCCATGCAAATTAAAGTGGTTCTAACTACCCAGAAAGAGAAGTGGGCCCTGCTAGTGAAGAGACACCTCCTTTCAGCGCTTGCAAGTTGGTATAAATAAAGGAAGCCAGTGCCTTGTTTGTTCACTCACTCAACTCAATCATCTAGTGCGCAAGTATTGAAGGAAGCTGCAAGTACCAGTTGTCGAAACAAGGAAGAGAGAGAGGCGCATTGCTTGGGAGATGATATTCTCTAGTGTTTGGTTTATTGTCTTGGCTTTGGATTGGCTATAGTTCTTTGATTATTTTATGGTCTAGCATCATGGTAGTTTGTCTCTTGTAGAGAGAGATTTATTCTGGCACTGTACTTGGTTATTGAATCTATATTAAAGAAGTTTTGTTGGGTTTTCTTCCCCTTGAGGGTTTCCTAGGATAAATGCTTGTGTACTCTGTGATCTTGTTTCTTTCAGTAAGATCCTTATTATGATATTGTTATAACTGTAATAATTACTATTGAACCCGGGATTAATAATAACAACTTAAGAAAGAAACTTAATAATGAGTGTGCGCTCTCATGAGCGATACTAAGTAGTGAAGTGTGAGAGAAAGATTGTATAAGAGTTGTTCTGAAATATAAGACTGATGTTTATGAGTGTTATTCTGATCTTTTTCCAATGATTTATTCAAGTATAAGCACATGTCTGCCTGTGAGCTTAGGCCTGCTCACAAGTACGGCTCTGTAATATTTAATTTTCAGTATATAGCTATTAGTTATTGCTGGAGTTACTTCACACACACCTAGGATAAAAATTTTCCTAAGGCTTTTCCTTGTTTATTAGTCATTATTCAGTCTCCTATATTTTAGGGGAGAATATTCTCTTTCAATTGACACTTTAGTTTGACTAGTTGAGTTGAGTTTAGATGTTGCATTGGTTTTGTCACCATGCAACATTGGGATCATCACCATGATAATGCGCACTTGTCTTGGGATCATCACCAGACTGGCGAATTACCCTTGATCCCCTGAGCTAACTCCTCACTACTCTCTGTTCAGTTAGTTAACTGAAGACTAGTTGACTAGTTAACTCAACTAGGTGGCAGTTCACTCCCGTAACTGCCCGAGAGACTAGACTAGGTGGTAGTTTACTCCCGTAACTGCTGGTGTGTGTTCAGATCACTCTAGACCACCACTATGGCTCATTTTTTACTCATGTATCCTATATCTATTGTAAATTATTCACTCTTTGAGTGTGGAATATGGTTAATGAGAATTCTTCCATTCTTTCTCTCTTGCTTCTTCTTTCTCAATTTCTCTCTGCAAATGTGTGTGGTATTTTCTAGCCCGATCTATTCTATGCAGGTTCAACACATTTACAGTTATTAGTTTCTAAATAGTTGTTATTTTATGTTAACTTCATTTTGAATTAAATGCATGTTGTAGATTGGACGCAGGCTGCATAATGGCCACCTGCAATTTGTTGAAGAATGATGACTAAGGATTGTTAAGACTAGATTCTTACAGATTTCTGATTTTGTTGTCATCCTTTCTTTATTTTGATATCATATATTAAATCTGTAATAATGTCTGAATGTCATTAGCAAAACTATGAGTTGGGAATTGTAAAGCCTGCTGATATGATTTTGATGCATTTATTTAATAATAGTTTGCTTCCAGTGTGTGGATTAGAATATATTAGATAGTTCCTTTCGACTGTGTGTGTGTTTTGTAGAATCAATATACTTGTGTCCCCTCTAGGTGAACATACGAAGGGGCAGGGTTATGAGAGCTCAAAGATCTAATCCAGAGAGATACCACCAACAGGGTTGGGGGTAAAGAGTATTGTGACTTGCTCTCTTATATTCCATGCATGGTTTAGTTTAGTTAGTCTTTTCCAATAGCTTGTTGAAAGTTTTCTTTCTGTGTATATTGCACCGGGTGCCTCACAAGTGTAAACTGAACCCCGGGTTGGAAAATTAGGTGACAGAGTGTAGAGTGACAACAATTAATTGGGAATCATATTTACACCTTGTCAGTTTGTTGCTCGTGGATTTTGTCAAAAGGAAGGCATTGACTATGAAGAGACGTTTGCTCCTGTATCTAGATACACTTCAATCAGAACCATCATAGCTCTTGTAGCTAAGATGAAGTGGAAGTTACACTAGATGGACATAAAAACAAATTTCTTGAATGGTGTTATTGAAGAAGAAGTGTATATAGAATAACCTCAAGGGTTTGAAGTTGAAGACATGAAAACTCATGTTTGCAAGTTGAAGAAGGCTCTGTATAGATTGAAGCAAGCTCCTAGAGCTTGGTATGGAAGGATTGACAGTTTCCTAACGATCTTGGGCTTTACTAAGAGTAAAGTTGATTCTAACGTTTACTTCAAGGTTATGAATGATGAGCCTGATATATTGTTGTTGTATGTGGATGACTTATTCTTATTTGGAGAAGAAAAAATCATCATTGATTGTAAGAAGAATATCACTATAGAATTTGAGATGAAAGACCTTGGTCTAATGCACTATTTCTTAGGTCTTGAGGTCTCGTAGAGCCCAGAGAAGATATTCCTTAACCAAGGGAAGTATGAAGTTGAAATACTGAAGATATTTGATATGTTGGAGTGCAAATCCATGAATACACCCATGGAAACAAATTTGAAGCTCCTAGTTGACACTTTGTCAGAATTTATTGATGCTATGATGTACAAACATATCATTGGATCGTTGATGTATCTGACGAACACCAAGCCAGATATATGTTTTTCTATGAACACCCCAAGTCAATTTCTGGTAGAACCCAGATGTATTCACCTGGTTGTTGCAAAAGATGTGATGAGATACCTTAAGGGTACATTAGATTATGGTCTCAGTTATAATGGAGATCATGACTTCAGACTGAGTGGTTATACCGATTCAGATTGGGTTGGAAGTGTCTCTGACAATAGAAATAACACTTCAGGATGTTGTTTCAGTCTAGGGTCAGCCATGATCTCATGGTAGAGTAGGAAGCAATCAAACATTTCTCTCAACACGAAAAAATAATAATACATTGCTACATGTTCCACTAGTTGTGAAGCCACATGGATTCAGAAGTTGTTGACATGTCTATTCGATCTGGAGATGGAAGCAATCGTGATCCTATGTGATAACCAGAGTTGGATAAAGATGATAGAGAACCATATGTTCCATGACAAGTCAAAAAACATAGAGATCTGATATCATTACATCTATGATATGGTGCAGAGAGGAGCCATAAAGCTCCAGTATGTTAGCACAGATGAACAGGTTGTATATGTGTTGACCAAGCCTTTATCTCGTGTAAAGTTTGAGCACTTTCAAGATAAGCTTGGTGTAGTCTGAAAGGACCTCCCTCGAAATGGGGAGTATTGTTGATGCCATCCTAGTGCTGAATATTTCCAGCTTCGTGCTGATGTTATTGTGATGTTAGCCTAGTGTTGAAGATTTCCAGCTTCATGCTGATGTTGTGTGATGCAAGCTTCATGCTAAATATTTTCAGGTTCGTGCTGATGTTGTTGTGATGCCAACCTAGTGCTGAAGATTTATAGCTTCATGCTGATGTTGTTGAGATGCTAGCCTCATGTTGAAGATTTCCATCTTAGTACTGATGTTCGTTGAGATGCCAACCTTGTGCTGAAGATTTCTAGCCTCGTGATGATGTTGTTGAGATGCCAACTTCGTGTTGAAGATTTCCAGCCTAGTTCTGATGTTGATGACGCTCCAGCCTTCATGCTATGATGTTGTTGTTGTTGATGACGCTCCATCCTTCGTGTTGTGATGTTGTTTTTGTTGATGTTGTATCAACCTTGTGATGTTATTGATGATGATGCTGATATATTAGTGTTATACTAATCCATGTTGATGCAGATGATGATGCCATTCTAGCTCCCTGCTATGGATGATGATATTGATGATGAGAAAAACTTTCGATGATTTATAGATATGACAGTCAGTGTTCCAAATGCTTTTGATGTTGCTACCCTCTCTCTCTCTCCTGATGATGTTGTAGAATACCCTTCTTTTAAAGGGGGAGTGTTCAAATATTGTAACTGCAAAGAGTATTTTATTTATTATTGAGTTATTATTCATTAGATCAATCCCCTTTTATGGATTGATCATGTCGGGCATTGTTATTGACCAAATCCCCTTTTGTGGATTGGTCAAACCCTAAATACACTATGCAAATTGAGAAGTCACCCCCAGGCTAATTAAAGTGGTTTTAACCACTAAGAAGACAAGTCAGCCCTGCCCAGTGAAGAGACACCTTTCCAGCACCTGCCATTTTGTATAGATAAAGGAAGCCAATGCCTCATTTGACCACTCACTCATTCGCTCATTCAGTACGCAAGTTTGGTAGCTACAGTAGGGAGAATAAGGAAGAGAGAGGCGCATTCCTTAGTGGATGATATTCTCTAGTGTTTGGTTTATTGTCTTGGCATTGTATTGGCTATTATTGGCCCTCGACCAAGTTTTGGAGAACCTTGGTTTTGTTTGACCATTTTTGGGACTTTGACAGGAAGGTCAAAGACAGAGCGTCTAGGCGAAGCGAAGATTGCGGGATCTCGCCCCCTTTTTACGGGATTTTTGGGTTTAGGGTTTATGTAACGGGTATGGGATGTTGGCCCATGGGTCTTATCCATGTTTATGCCCATTTTGTAATGTATAAATAAGTAGCTAGGCGATGTAAGAAGGATTCATTTGTAAGCCAACAAGATAAGTGCAATTAGTTGTAAAGGCTCTGTGTATACTGTGTATTGAGAACTCGCAGAGCTAAGTGCAAGTGATTGTAAGAAGGCTCTGTGTTGTGCCAAGCTTGGGGAAGGAGGATCTGGCGAGGTGTGCACAGATCTCCTGTCCTATGAGGAGTTTTTTTTGTGGCTCTGTGTATGTAAGAACATTGAAAGAAGATAATAAAGAAGATGAAGAGTTGGTGGACGTAGCCCCACGCTGGGGGTGAACCACGTATATCCTATGTTGTGATTACTCTGTGTGATTGATGTGATTTATTCTTAATAATGAATCTTTATGTATGTAGATGCATATGATGTAGTAGCTTAATGCTTAGTGATATGAATGAATGTTAGATCTGATCTATTTCTATGTGCTAAGAGTTTGGATGTGTTAGATCTTGTTGAATACTGCGTTGTTATGTAATGAGGGTTTTACCTGCGATGTTAATAAAGGATTAAAGACTAATGAATGTTAATTGCTAAGTGCTATGTTAAGTATTGTGATCACAAATATGTGTCACAGCTAGGTTGTAGACACTTGAATCCTACAACCCCCCTGCCTCTACCTCGGGTGAGACTTCATCTGCTTCGCAGGTGTTGCCAAAAGGGCTGGTAGTCAGGGTTTTGTTGGTGCATTGAACCTTGGGTCTTCCCTTGTGCCAACAAATGGTTCTGTTGCGGGACCTGAAACTGTGATTATTGGGAACTGAGGAAAAGAGAAATATATGTGCGTATATCTATTTCTTTAGTGCGCAATACTCTACTTGACTTGTGAATCTCTATGCTAAAAAGAGAAGTCTGATATGAACAAAAGAGGTAAGATCTTAAATCTTTGTGCTATGATAAAGGTAAGACAAGTGAAAATTTTTGTTTCGAAAGAATGGATCTAGGTATATTTGATAGATTTTTTCCTCATCTGAAAACTAGAGCACAAATAGAAGAAATAAGATATGATATGAATAGATCTGACAAAAATAGTGAACAATATGTTATTCCTATGCATAGAAATAATTTTTGGACTAACAAGTGGATGCGGGATCCTAGAAAGAATTTTTTGCAGGTCTATCATTGTGATCCTAGTGCACATTACATGAAAGGTTGGGGATCGTTTAAGAGAAAGAGAGGATTGCCTCTTTGTTATAGTTGTAGAAGACCGAGACATATTGTTAAGCAATGCCCTGGTAGAGGTCCTATTTTCCTTTGTTGTAAGGCTACTGGACATGAAGTTTTAGATTGACCTAGAATGATTGCTAAAGTTGAAAAGATGAACATAAAACAAGAAAACCATGAAGAAGGTCAAGAAACTAAGGCTATACTAAAAAAATAGAAAGAATCTGAGGCTATATTATTGCAGATGAAAGAAACACTAAATGATCATAGAGACATCAATTTATCAGAGATCTTAAAAGAGAAAGAGTGCATAGAAACGACAATAGGAGACTTCGACATAGACTGTGTATTGGACACAGAAACACAAGTGAATATCATGACAAAAAGTACTTGGGAAATCTTAGGAAAGCCTGTTATGATTCCTTCATTGGGAGGAATAAGATTGTTTAAATGGAATATAATAACCCTATGTGGAAGACTTACTCATGTACCTATGAGTGCTCATTGAACATCGATAGAAAAAATATTTGATGTTGGACACACCTACCACACTTAGAGGGAGGGGTGAATGAGTGTGGGGATATTTTTCCCAAAACTTCCCTCTTACACAAAACTCGTTAGTTAGCATTCGCCATTTAATCATTACTCATTGCTTTCATTAATAATCAATTAGATGTGAATACATATCAGCAACATATATCAACAATATATCATCAATAAATCATCTCCACAAGGAACACAAGATGTATGTACAATTTTTCTTTTTATTATGGACTTCAATCCAGGGGTTTTCCAACAACAACTGAATAGAGTACAACTCTAAAAGAGCACCAGCTCTATATGCAAGACTCAACTTACATTCTCAGCACCAACTGAGATGAGGCAACAATCCTCAACAGATATCAGTCTGTACCATAAACAAGAGCATCAACCATGCACCAACCTGTGCCAAACAACATGTAATCAACCTTTACCATAAACAAGTGCATCCAACCATGTACCAAGTATGTACCAATCATGTGTCAAATACTCATAAACAATGACTCATCAATATGTACCAACATCATCAACTATACACCTCATGTATGTGCCAACTCATCAACTGCTTGTCTTAACCATGACTAGTTTTGGATTAGTCAACAACCCTAACTTGAAATAATCATAACTTTGTACCTGTAATGAATACAGATCTGAAACTGATACACAATCTTCTTCAGTGTGTTTTATGCAATTCCTCCAGGTGGCACTACTTGTAACCTCTCGGAAAAGGAGTTATAGCAAAAATGTCATACCTTGTTGAATTCTGGATTATTCTAGAGAGTGACTTTGTAGAGTGTGTTGGAGCCGCCCCTGTTTTTTCACCTTACGCAAATTTGGAAAAATCTGATACTTGTGATCTAGAGTTGTTTTTTCTTTTCCTTTCCTTCCAAAAATCATAAGACTCTGAGAGAACTTTCGTTGCCAGAATAGTAATGC
>ML777818.1:15129-25513 GCA_009831015.1 Picea engelmannii
GATGGGTCTACAAGACCAAATTCACATTTGAAGGTGTTGGTGAAAGACATAAGGCTCATTTGGTGGCTAAGGGATTTTCTCAACAAGAAGGCATCAACTACATTGAGACTTTGGTATCGGTTGCAAAGATTAACTCTATTTAACTGCTTCTTTCACTCAATGCACACTTTGGTTGGGAGGTACATCAAATGGATGTCAAAAATGCTTTTCTACATGGTGATCTTACTAAAGAGATCTATATGGAGCAACCCCAAGTTTTAAAAAGGATGGCAGTCTTGCATGTTGATTGAAGAAATCCTTGTATGGTTTGAAACGGGCCCACAGGGCATGGTATGAGAAGATTAACTGCTTTTTCCTCAATTTCAGTTTCAAACGTTGTAAATCAAACGAAAATATTTATAAATTGCATGTAAAAGATGAAATGTTGATTGTTGCATTGTATGAGGATGACTTAGTCATTACTAGAAGCAGTGTTAATTTAATTTTAGGTTTGAAGAAACAGTAAGCAAATATATTTGAGATGACTGACCTTGGTGTGTTGCATTTCTCTTTGGGCATCCAAGTCTTACAAATGGATGACGGTATGTTTATTTCTCAACATAAATACATGCTAAATATTTTACAAAAGTTCAAAATGGAAGACTATAAACCTTATGTTGTGCCTTATCAATCAAGAGTGAAGCTAACCAAGGAGTTTGATTCTCCAAAATTCAATGCTATACTCTATCAGTAGCTTGTCAATAGCCTTATTTATTTAACTCATAATCGACTTAATATTTCCTTTGCTATCAGAGTGGTTTCTCAGTTTATGCAAGTTCAGGGAGAAAATCACCCAAAAAGAGAATAGTTCGTTATATCAAGGAAACTTACAAGATTGGTATAAAGTATTGCAGCGACAAAGTGAACCAATTAGTCGATTACACCGACTTGGATTGGGCTAAAGATGGAGACGATAGATAGTCGACATCCAATTATGTATTTCGACTCGGCTCCGAACCCATTGTCTGATCTTATAAAAAGCAGAAGGTGGTTTCTTTATCGACCACAGAAGCAGAATATCATGGTGCAGTGCATGCTAGCACAAAGGCTATGTGGATTCAACATCTCATTGGTGAACTTTACTTTCTAGTTGAGACATCGACTATGGTGTATTGTGATAATGAAAGTGCGATATAGGTTGCAGAAAATCCTATTGCACACAGTAAAATGAAGCATGTGGAGATTCATGCTCATTATTTGAGATAATTAGTACAAGAAAAAGTTGTGAATCTTATCTCTTGCAGGACGGATGATCAAGTGGTCGATATCTTTACGAATCCTCTCTTAGAAGCTAAGTTTGTGAAACTTCGGCCTATGCTTGGGCTTCAGGAAGCTGCAATTATCGAGGGTATGCAGAAGTAATTTCACCTCTTGAATCTCTAAAGTGTTGTGCTAATGGGGGGGTGTTGGAACAACAAGCTTTGTAGGTTCATCACACATTTGGATCTTCTAAAGACAATTAGTCGACAATCAACAGTCAACGAGGAGAGTGAACTAGGAGGTCAATTGAGTGGTCAATTGGGAGATCAATTGACGAGTCAACTAGGAGATTCATTGGATGGTTGATTAAACATTCGACTAGTCTAGCAATTTGAAGAAAACAATTGACTAGTGCACAGAACAAGGCAAAAATTAAGGAGTTTGTGATGCACCCTAGCCAATCTATGTGGATCTCATCTTCCTCACTTCAATGGAGTTGGTTACATTTTGGTGCTATATAAGATGGCCCTATGGGTCGATCTAACATACAGTGTGTTGAAATTACCCCTATATCTCAGTCCCTGAGATTGCTGCCAATAATTTACTGAAACACAGAAATTATACTAGCTGATATTCATATAATTCTAGAAATTATGCAGAAACCTACAGCTGAAATATAAAACATAAAATTTGCAGCGAAAACATACAATAAACCAAGCATAAAAATCACATAGACACCAAAAGTACCCTAGAACCCCACTGTGGGGAAAAACCAGCAAAGGAGGGGCTTTATTGAGCTTCTTGAGCAAGTTTTACAGCAGCATTTACACACAAGAAAACTCAGAAAACTAAAACAGCAACTACAGAAATTCATACAGCACCAATTCTGCCATGTTTTGGGAGTTGTACGGCCCTCCAAAACTCAACCTAACAGGCCACTGTACGGCCCAGTTGTCTTGGCTACTTATGGGTGTTGTATGGTTGCCTTAGTGCGCCCTTCTAGGCCTCTGAACAACCCAGAGATCTTTGTTGTAGTTGTTGTTGTATAGTATGGCCATGTACAACCTATTAAACAACATGTACGACCTTGAGAAGATGAGGAGTATTCCACTGCCCACTCTCAGCAAATTCTGCCAGCTCCTTGTTGCCCTTGCTCTGCTCAAACAGCCCTCAAGCGCTCTTGAAGATGGTTGTTTTGTTCTGCTCAAACTCCTCAACAAAACATAACCACTCTCCTCAGCTCCAACTCCCTCCTTCAGCTCACTTGCTCAGTTCACAAATGAGAATGTATTATGTCCTCTCACCCTCAACCTCCTTTTATCTCCCTAGCAACCTCCCACCCGCTTTGACAAGTGTCCCAAGGCTTGGCCTCAATGGTTGAAAGTTGGGGCTGTTGGACCCCACTCTCCACTAGGAGGTGCGCCCCCCCTTGGACAAGGACCCACACTCTACTAGTGGCCACCTAGAGGTGCGCCCTCCTTAGTCTGGGTCCCACAAACCCCCCAGCCACCTTCAAGGTGCGCCCTCTCTCCCTGGGCCCCACATTCCACTCAAAAAGAAATGTTGCAAGCCTAAACCTAAGGTTGAGATAAGAAATGTCGATCTAGGTTAATTAAGGTGTCCCACAGCTGGCCTAGGACAGTAGGCACATCTGAGACCCAAATCGAGCTAAAACTAACACTCCCTCTTAGCAAGGGAGGTGTCTCCACTAGGATTAATCTCTAATCCAATCAAATCCGTTGTTGATGTTGTAGTTGCTCCCTCCGAACCGAAAGATCCACCTACTACTTCTATTGCACTCGGATCTAATGTGTTGTTCTAGTCAGACATCAATGTCAAGTCATACCGACTGACTTTCTTTGACACTGATCTCTAATCCAGGATCCCCCTGGATCCACCTACAGGTTGTCCCAGCACCTTGTACATCATACATTGCCTGATGTCGAGTCTCACTGCTGCATTCGAGGCCGCTCCCTCGGCCCGTATGAGCACATGTCCATCAGCGAACATTACATCATACCCCATATCCTCCAGAGTTGATATAGAGAGCAGGTTAACCTTCAGCTCTGGCACATATATCACCTCATCCACCTCCAGGGACACTCCTGACTCTAGCTGGAATCTGTCGCATACAACCCCCTTTACTGCATGTCTAGTGCACGCCCCATTCTTTACATGGCAGTCTGAGCATGTCTCCGAAACACCAAGAACACTAACCTCATTCCCATCATGTGGCAAGATGACCCACTGTCCACGAACCATGCCCCGCTGTCCTCAAACTCAGCCAATCTGTTTCTCTAGAAAGAGTGGCAACCAGAGAAAATTCGTCCTTGAATTTCTCTGCAAACGCATCCATCTCAGTAAGATGTTGTAGTTGCTACCTATGACTCCCTCTTCTTCTTGTTAGGACACTTGCTGGCATAGTGGCCAGTTTTGTGACATGCAAAGCATCTCATTTTGCCCATGTCCCTGGAGCCTCCCGCTCCAGTGCTCTTCTTTGCATGAAGAGCCACATTCTCCTCCTCCTCACTCTTCGGTTGACTAGCCTAAGATGCATCCACTCACAGCTCCTCCTGGGCGAAGTCATCCCATAACCTCTCCCAATCAAGGAGTTTCTCCCGTGCAACCACCCCTCAGACAAACATGTCCCACTGCTTGGTGAATCCATTCAAGGTTGTCCTCACCAGCTCGGTCTCGTCCACGATCTCTCCCACTGCTATAAGTTCATCTCGAATCTGAGTGAAATTTGTGAGGAAAGTGACCACCCACTCTCCCTTGGCCATCTACGTGCTTCTCAGCTTCTCTTTGAGCAGCATCTTTCTGCTCTGGTTGTCAAACTGGTATAGCTTTACTAGGGCCTCCCACATTTCCCTTGTTGTCTTCTTGCCAGACAAATGTGGAATGGTGTGGTCCTTGACACTATCCACAAGTATCCTTCTGGCCTTGACATCCTTCTTGGCATGGGCAGCTAGTTGTACTGGATCAGTTGGGGCTGCCACTTTGCCTTCAGCAATTTCCAGCAGCCCATTCTCCTCCAGCACCAAGCTAATTTGCTCCCTCCAAGGGCAGAAATTTGAGGCTCCATCCAGCCTGTCCTCAACCCTCAAGCTTGCACTGACCATTTGAGTCTGTTGTCCTGTTTTCCACCCACACACTTCTGGTCTTCTGTCCACTTGTTGATTTACCCTTGTTGGTCTGTACAGCAAGTCACTTGGTTGTCATGTGTACTCAGAGGTTGAGCTTCGATACCATGTTGAAATTACCCCTATATCTCAATCACTAAGATTGTTGTCAATAATTTACTGAAACACAGAAATTATACTAGCTGATATAATTCTGGAAATTATGCAGTAACCTACAGTTGAAATATAAAACATAAAATTTGCAGCGGAAACATACAGTAAATCAAACATAAAAATCACAGACACCAGAAATATCCTAGAACCCCATTGTGGGGAAAAACCAACAAAGGAGGGGCTTTATTGAGCTTCTTGAGCAAGTTTTACAGAAGCATTTACACATAGGAAAACTCAGAAAACTAAAACAGCAACTACAGAAATTCTTACAGCACCAATTCTACCTTGTTCTCAGAGCTGTACAGCCCTCCAAAACTCAGCGTAACAGGCCACTGTATGGCTACTTATGGGTGTTGTATGGCTGCCTTAGTGCGCCCTTTTGGGCCCTCTGAACAACCCAAATATCTCTGTTGTAGTTGTTGTTGTATAGTATGGTCCTGTACAGTCTATTAAATAGCATGTACAGCCCTGAGAAGATGAGGAGTATCCCACTGCCCACTCTCAACAAATTCTGCCAACTCCTTGCGGTCCTTGCTCTGCTCAAACAGCCCTCAAGCGCTCCTGAAGATAGTTGTTCTGTTCTGCTCAAACTCCTCAGCAAAACGCTGTCACTCTCCTCAACCTCGGCTCACTTGCTCAGCTCACAAATGAGAATGTATTCTGTCCTCTCACCCTCGGCCTCCTTTTATCTCCCTAGCAGCCTCCCATCCTCTTTGACAAGTGTCCCAAGGCTTGGCCTCAATGGCTGAGAGTTGGGGCTGCTGGACCCCACTCTCCACTAGGAGGTGCGCCCCCCTTGGACAGGGACCCACACTCCACTAGTAGCCACCTAGAGGTGCGCCCTCCTTGGTCTAGGTCCCACAAACCACCCAGCCACCTTCAAGGTGCGCCCTCTCTCCCTAGGCCCCACATTCCACTCAAAGAGAAATTCTGTAAGCCTAAACCTAAAGCTGAGATAAGAAAGGCTGATCTAGGTTAATTAAGGTGTCCCACAACTGGCCTAGGACAGTAGGCACGGCTGAGACACCAAACCGAGCTAAAACTAACAGTGTGTGTGAATGTATTGCGTATGGAAATCTTTTGGTTCACTTATGCTTCTTTGTATGTTGAGCTATGCTCGATTGTGCTTAAGTGTTGTAATGATGTCTATAGACACCACCTCTCCCTTGGAATACTAGCTCTCTAATCTACCTAATCCTCTAATTCTCCAACATGCATGAGATCAACAATTTGACCAAGCCCCTACCAAAGGGAAGGTTCAAAATGCAGAGGGAGCATTTTGAGTTTGGCAGAGAACATTTTCCTTGATAAGGAGTGTTTATTTTTATACCTCAAAAGTGTCCTCCAACCATGGCACACATTGTACAAACCTAGGCGTACCCTGCAATTGTATCAACAGTCCATACAACGTCTGTTAGGGCATGGTCTTTAGTCTTATATGGTGCATTGATTATGGAAGACTACTCTGTGTTATAAAGGGCCTGCAGTTCTAAATTTAGCAATCCAGATTTAGCAGTTTGCTTTCCCAGTTTTAGAAAAAGTATTTTTTCCAGAATTAGTTGATTTTTTGCTTTTGAGTTGATTTTTCAGATTTAGGGAAGTTATGCTTTTAGGCTGCTTTTGTCTAGCTTTAGTTAAGGAGCATGAGGAAAAATAGTCTTAGAGAAAGAGCGCAGATCCCAAGAAGGCTATTCTGCTTGCTAAAGCGCTCCATTAAAGACAGTTTCTTCATGCAAGTAGAGGGCGCAAATCCCAAAGCCAAAAATAAATCAAGGTTTGGATCTGCTTTTATTGTAAACCCGAGATGACCTTCTTGTGCTCTATGGGCTCAAGGTAAGGTTTAAGTAGCCAGTTTTTACTTTGATTCAATGTGAGGGAGTAGGGTTTGTCTACAACATTGTTGTTTTGTTTTCTACCATAATTATTAATAACCAGTAATGTGATTTGGGATAGACCTATGAGTATTCTGTTATATATTTTCTGCAGTATGTGTTTTAGTTTCTTGCATTCCAAGATAGCAATTTTAAAAGGTTGTAAAGCTTAAAGTTACCTAAGGTTTTTAGGAGATTCTTCGAATATAGAATATGTTACCATGGTCTAAAAAATCTAACATCACTTTGTAAGAGAGATCAAGATCACAAGGTGATACAATACAAATGAGAGTGGTGGTGTATTTATACACAACTCAAGTAGGGTGCTACCCCCAAGAGGGGTTACTCAGCCTACGTGTACAAGTTTGACTAGGTCAACCTTGACCAATCCCTAGTATTATAATAAATGATAATAAATAACCAAAAGATAGCCTTAGCCATGATTACAAATACATTAATGATATATATGTGTGTCCTAGCCACATGTGAAGATTAAACCCATAATTCTAACAACTTTATCAGAACTTACTGGGAGAATGTAATTGGGAAGTTCGTACTAATCAGTCAGAGAGATTATTAAACTCATTGGCACCAAGAGAAGAGACATGCACTCTATAGCCAAGGTGGGGAAGACTTTTGTGTGTGTGTGATCACATCACATCACATCGTGTGTGTAACACTAATAAAATAAAATGGAAAAAACAGACATCGTCCAACATCTAATGTTTAAAAATGGGAAAAAAACAACCTTTTACTTCTTTTAAAAATTAGCATAGATCCATCTTAACCCTGGATCTTCTAGGCAATGGGAAGTTTGCACCTCGGTTATTTTGATCCTTCTCAGTGCTTAACAGATGCAGGGTTAAGATAAATCTGTGTTAATCCTAATTTTGTGCCTAAGAAGTTATCTGAAGCTAGAATGAAAACACATGTTCCTGACTTATCTACTTGGAGTTTGAGCACTCGTGAACAATGGCATACTTCCCACTAGCTAATTGTCTGAACCCAAGGAAATGTTAAAGCTTTGCACTGCTTTCTGTTGAAGAATTTTACAAATAAGGTTTTTGTATATTGTATGTTTCACCCATTTTTTAAAAACTAATATGTCGGTCTATTTCAAAAACTCTCTCTCCATTGGTTAGCTTCAACTCATGCAACATGAGCAGTGCAGAGCAGTGCAAAACAGTCCTTGTGCAACTCTTTATTTAAAGGTATTACAAGGTAAGCTTACTTGAAAATCAAATTAGAATAAAGGATAGTAACTGCCTTTAGCCTACCATACAGCTGTTTTATAAAGTGCAAAACAATTAAAACCTTAATGGGGTAACATTTGTGGGGCTAATTAATGTAAACTTATTTCAATGGGATATATTTGGGTATGTAAAACTATGCCCACTTTGCAGAAACTGTTATCTTGCTTTATTGAAGATAAACTATTTTCTTGTAAATTATGTAGAAATAAAATTATATTAATGTCCACAAATAACCAAATCAGATTAGTGATATTTTTGTTTCATAAATCAGATTTAAAATTTGTTGTTGTTCTTGTTCTAGGTACAAAATTTTATTGGAATCAGAAATTAGTTTGTTGGGCATGTTATCCCCATTTTGTGGATAACTAAGGAGATTACGTCTCAAGGCCCTCGGGTTGCAAATATGGAGTGCCGAGAGGCCACATGATCAGCAGTATCCCTTTTGCACAGCCAGAGACCCGCATTGCCAGCACAGTGTTCCAGCACCTGGTCATCATCCACACCAGCTTGCCACCAGAGGTCACTTGGGTCTTGCTCCATGCGGTACAAGTTAGGTATGATGGTGGGTATCATTTTAATATTTGAGGCATTCTAGCTTGTGTATCAGAGGTTATTTTTTATTATGAGACATTTGCTTTGGAAACTATGCCTTTTACCTTGTTTAAATGTTGGTGGTTGGCTTGGGGCACTCCAGTAGATGGTCACCCTTAGGATGGGGTGTTTCTGGAAGCTTCCTTTGATTAGTCATCGTGCCACTCCCGACCATACTTACCACTTTCCATCATTATTTCCCCTCATGACACCATCTCTTGGGATTTTGGGGTAGATTGGCCCTAGAAGGGACCATTCCTCATTTCATGGGAAGAAGGGGTTGAAGGCCCAGAGGGGAGTTAGTTGGTAAAAGATAAAAGCCCAATGAAAGAACCTTCTAGATGCTTCGCCTAGGGGATCCCGAGAAAGCAATGAAAAGCTTCTCCGCAAGAAAATAAGGACCCCATGAAAAGAATAAATAAAGATACTTAAAGGATCAATTGAGGATAGGAGGTCTCATCACGAGCCAACCTATCACGTCCATGGGTATCTAACAGTATGACATTACCATTTCATGCCATCACACCAGGGTAATGGCTCTTAGTTGCATGGTTGAGGAAAAGGAGGTCTCATCACAAGCCAGCCTTCTCATTTCCGTAAAAGTACTTGTGGGTGACACTGTCGATATCTAGTCACCGCACCAGGGCAGTGGCCTCCAACTCACCCTATGCTATATTGAAAGAAAATACAAAGAAAGAAAGATAAAAGGCAATTGATGGGATTGGAAAAAATGCATTATGGACGAAGGTGCGGCACATCCTCCACAAAGGCACCCATAAATGAGATACTATGGACCCTTGCATACCATGAACCACATGCCCATTGAGTACTTCCCCCATCCATTCCACTTCATTCACATGACTCAGATAGGGTTGTTCCTAGACTTAGGGGGTTTGATCCATTGAAAAGAAGTACCATGCCAACCCTCCCACAACCAAACTTGGCAAAATGTCTAGTTTCTTAAAGCACATGTTTGTATGATGTAGTCCTGGTATACATGCTTTAATGGCTCTTTTATTGACTCGATTCACTCATCATGATGCTTTGACTTGAGATCCTTGGAGGGCGTATCCATTTGTCTTGCAGGTACAAGTTGGTGGCCAGTTTTGGAAGAACAAGCCTAGCTTGGGCTTCCATGAGGGTAAGCAGCCCACAGGATGGATGACATAGGCCCACACGCCAGATGACAGAGAGATGCTTTCGAAGGCCTAAGAGACAGCTGGATAGACATAGCCCACCCTTTGCATGCCAAACAACTTGCCCAAAAGGGGAAAAACGTCACTCCCTAGGGGCTTAATGTCACATTTGAGGGGCATATGGTGGTAGACGATGAATCAGAGCATGACACATGGCATTTTGAGGTGGAGAGGCTCCGGGTGATTGCCACATGGCATTTTGAGGTGGAGAGGCTCCGGGTGATTGCCACATGGCATTTTGAGGTGGAGAGGCTCCGGGTGATTGCCACATGGCCTTTGGAGGCCCTACTTTGCAGCCCAGCTCCAACGACTTGCTCAATTTGCCAAAACGTCCTCCTTCAAGGGATGACGTCACCTTTGTTTTAGGGTTTTCTTTGTGCAAAAGTGAAATTAAAGAGAATTTTTAAATATTATCTTTGTAAAGGGGCAAGATTAGGGTTGTTGACCCCTAGTCTTGTGGTTTACCCTAGTATTATGTGGACAAACTATTTTGGAAACTTTTTGTATAAATGGAGATCATAAGATCTCATTTTAAAGACATAACCCTCCATTGTAAGAGGCTCTTCGACTGAAATTTTCGCTCTCTTTGGCTAGTTCTCTCGATTGTGTTTTTGTTTATGGCTATGTCTTGGTTATGGTTGATGGAGATGGTGCGCTAGCCTTGGAAGGCTTTCTTCATTGCTTTTTTGGTGGTTAGTATAGCTTTTATTACCTTTTTAATGCTTGAAGGTGCCATTTATTTCATTGTATTGTCATTTGTACAAGTTAAAGGTTCTATTTTCTTGATCCAAGTACGGAGTATAAGGGCATACACCCCTACTTGTGTTTCCACCATTTTATTGCTAAGGGAATATTGCTTCATAAGGGTTTACTAAGAGGAGTATAATTGCATACACCCTCCTAGTTGAAACCCTAGCTAAGAGAAGTTTGCCTTGGGG
>ML777818.1:34637-87651 GCA_009831015.1 Picea engelmannii
TCCACCATTGAATCAACTAGCTAGAGATTTAAAAGCAAAGGGGGTGGCTTGAGGAGAGCATTTGATTTGGTGAATGACACGGAGAGGGTTTCAGCTGCAGATCGAAAAGATTAGCAGGGAGGAAGAGGTGCCAAGAGAGGGCCGAGTATTGGTGTGCATAGGCCGTGAGGGCTATGAGCTGCATAGAAGCCGAGTTTCTGGTGTGCCTAGGGCCGTGAGGGCCGCGGCTGCTGTAGAGGCCTTATAGAAGGGTGTTGGGGCCGAGTTTGGAGTCATGTGAGAGAGGAGGCTAGGCCGTAGCCTCTCCACAGCAGACAGACTCAGATCGTGGGGCTGTGAGCTTCCACGACTTCACCTACAGCCGCAGATTTTGCAGACAGCAGAGCTGTGAGGTAGAGACCGAGACTCAGAGAGAGCCATAGGCTCAGAACAGCTCATATCCAAGGCAAATTTTCTCTGTGGATGAGATTTCCATGTTTGGCAATTTTGTAATCATTTCTGGATTTGCTGAAGCTGAAATAATAAGACCTCATTTGCTGGTTTTCCCCGGAGTTGGGGTTTCCGGGGTAAATTTGTTGTGTTGAAATTGTGTGAATGGTTTCTATATTTTCTGCTGTGCATTGCAAGGATATTTTGCTCAGTAATATTTCTGTTTCATAAATCGGATTTAGAATTTGTTGTTGTTCTTGTTCTGGGTATAAAATTTTATTGGAATCAGAAATTAGTTTGCTGGGCATAAAGAAAAATAACAACATGCTGGTGGATGGAAATAACATGGTCAGACATTCTTGCCTCTGGAGTCTGGACTGGACGTGGAGGGGAGGAACTGTAGATCGACAATGAACTCTGGAACTGAAGAGATGACTCGATCTCAACAACATGGTCGAGAGCGCAATACCTGACTGGTGTTCTACTGTCTATCTCAATGTTCATAGAATCTGTTGGGCGTTTGACTCCACCCCAGAGCCGAGATGAGCCGGAGGAAAAAAACGATTAGTTCGGGAGCCCTAGTAGACCCACACAGTTACCAGAATCGGAATGTAGTGGTCTCTCTAATAAATAGTGCCAAACATCTCTGATCAGGGAAACAGGAGAAAAAGGACAATACCCCCGAGTCTCAGTAGAGACAGTCAAATCTCTCTTGGATCTCATAAATTGGTCTCTGCTGTAAATTTCCTTGAAATACCTGGCCGGGTACTTCAAAAATCGCTCTAAAATCACCAAACTTGGTCAAGTTTTATGTAGCAATAAGGAAAACTGCGAATTGGCTTATCTGACTATTCAAAATGCCATCGGTTCTATCGAATGGGTTCCATGGTACTTTCGAAAAAAAACTAATTAGATGTTAAAATGCAGTGCAAGCTCAAAACAGAACATTGCAACTGACCTTAAACAATGCACCCATGTTTAATTGATTAATCGGTTGGGATGCTAGCAGAAGGCCAATAAAAGATATGCAATCACAACTGATGGGCTTAGTAGGTGAAATTTCGTAAATGCCAACGGTGTTTTGCAGGTCAAGTATGGTGTTCACCTTGTCCATTGCCATTTGCATTTCGAGTAATGGTGGAGGTGGTAGAAAGAGGAGCCGTTCCATTGAGTTTGGCATAAACCCTGTCGCCGCAGGGCCCCGTTATAGAAATGAAATCGCCTTCAATATCACCCGCCATTCTGCGAGGAATCCATTCATTCTCATTCTCCTTCTCTTTCTCGATTTGGTTTGGGGTCTGAAAATGGTCAGGCGGATCCTGCAGCCATTCATCGTCAACGAATGGTATTTCATCAGTCCTGTTCCGCTTCTCGGCGACTTGATCGTCTTCCTCACCGCCATCGTCCGGGTAGAGCCTTTTCCGACACTCCTTGTCCTCCTGCTGCTGCTGAATTGAAGAACTAAATTTGGATTTCGCTGCAAAACAAATGGACCTCCTGTTAGATACCCACATACGCACTCCCATAGATGGATAGATAGATAAAGGTGCCTGTATACTCACAGGGACTGGGAGACGGAGAAAGAGGAAAAGGACCAAGATGGTCATCTTCATGATCATTTTCATTGTCATCTGAATTGTAATGCTGTTGTTGCTGAGCCAGCCATTCAAGCTCGTCTGCATCTGGCATCTCCATCTCCATCTCCATCTGTGCCGAGAGGGGCCGAGAGAAGCTTTTCTTTTCTGTTTTTGTTTCAGTGTGCGCTACTTATTCACGCAAAACTGGCGGGAACAATGTTCTATACCCTTTATATATCTTGGAGCTCCACTTTGGAACCATTTCACCTATTATTATCGCTATTAAAAACTCGTTTATCGTATTTTCTAATAATCGTCACAATGTGCACAATACTTTTATCACACCATGTTAATGGCTTGTAAAGTTCTTTTTAGAATGTGAGGCCGTCAAAGACGGTAGGGAAAATTATGCAGGTATTCTGGCAGCTAGTTCTTGGGAGAATCTTTTTAATGAAGAGTTTGTCGAGAAGTTGGGAGCAGTTATTGTAAAACTTCACAGGAAAAGGGCCGAATACAAAAGCCAGATGGAAAAGCAATTTGTCCCATAGGCTATTTTTTTAGCCTCGTGGAAGTTAAAAATATTTTCTTTCTTTCTTTCTTCTTTCTTGCAATGAGTGGTTCACTCTACATTCACTAGGGTTGTCATAGATGACTCAACAACAATGTTAATTGCTTGCAAAGTTCTTTTTCATTCTTCTTTCTTGCAATCGGTGGTTCACTCTACATTCACTAGGGTTGTCATAGATGACTCAACAACAATTACATGAGGATCCATGTCATTCGTGGAATTTGGACATACAGATTGTCAACATTATTTTGTACGATAGTGACATGTCATATGACACCTGGTGACATTATCTATATGCTCTCGCTTAAATCCAACGCAACTTTTTAACCTTTTCGAAGATAAAAATAACAACTTCTCAAATATATTCATGAGACAACAATGTGCAGAGGATGTAGATATGTCGCAACAAGGGCGTGGATCTTTGTTGCTATGCTTAGCGAAGCATCCATAGTTTTTAATGGATGGTGTAGACATGGATCTTTTACCCGAATCATTGTCAACACAATTAGATCATCTCAATCTAGGCATTTTAGTGTTTGTATTTCCAAAGTTGTTGTCATGTCACTCAAGCTAGCCTCTATTTCAAGAGGTGAAATTGTTCTTGGACTTTTCTATCATCTACAAATTCAATGGCCTCGAAGGCTCGAGCTTAGAGGTGGAGGATTAGATTCTGAATTTCTAGGGTGAGATGTGTGAAGGCGAGATTTTGGATAGTTCTATGGTTTTATATAATGAAATTCTGGTGTAGGGAAGATAAGGCCTTTGTCATATAAAAGGGCCCTTGGTTTTGCATTTCTTTTTTTATAGTGGAATTCTATTATAGGGAAGATAGGGCCTCTATCATACAGAAGAGCCTTGGTTTTCATTTTCTCTTTTTAATAATGGCTAGTACAGGAAAGATGGGGCCTTTTCTATGCAAAAAGGCCCTTGTTTTGGGGGTTTTGTGGTTCTTTTCATCAAACCAAGTGTTTTTAATTTAATCTTGGTCAAATGGAACTCACCACAATAAGATTATCACTTGCACCTCAACTTGTGTGGAGTTGGATCTAAGAAAGGGTTTACATATTAAGAATGACATGGAACGTATATTTGTTCAAGAAATAGGGTATATCCAAATGGGTCAAACACCTTAAGGCAGTCACCACACAAACAGATCAAAGATCAATACACCAATGTATTACATGGTTAAAACCCTCAAAGAGGGAAACGATCCATGGTCCCGGCCAACACAACCACTTGAGGCAACATATTAATCCAAATGGAAAATAATTTACATGTGAGTTTCTCACGATCGATCATTGGCAAATGCCCTCCATACTCCTTAAATAGAGATCATGGACCAATTGGGTGTTAAGCCATGGATCAATATCCATTAGTATCGAGGAGAAAATGAACCATCGAAACACTTTATATATATAGCATAATCATGACCATCAAATTAGATAATTATCAATGCAAACTAAAGAAACGCAATTTACTTGAAGACACGTTAGACCAAGTTGATCTTAATTAACCCCTAAGTGCCTAAATATCCTAACATACCCCCTTAAGAACAACTTGATATAGGTCGAAGGATTTACAAAGGTGGCACAAAAGGAGAAGGGATGAGGCATTAGAGCCTATCCCACCTTAATGACAACTTCTTGAACACCTAACATAGATCGGAGTTTGAAAAACTTCGCTTCTGTAAAAGACTTTGTGAAAATGTCTACAACTTGATCATATGTAGGGCAATAGAACAGTTCGAGAACGCAATTGTGAAGAATCTTTCTAATGAAGTACATGTGTAGCACGATATGTTTATTGCACTGATATTGAACTTGATATTTGGCAAGTTGAGTGACACTATGTTTATCACACCAAAGTGTGGTTAAATGTTGTTGTTGGAATCCAAACTCTGAAAGAATTTGTCGAAGCCACAAGACTTCTCGACTTGCATTAATTGTTGCTCAATACTACACTTCTACTAAAGAAAGAGTAGGGGGATGTTGTTTTTTACAAGCGCAGGTGACAGGTCCTAAACCAAGACTAAAAACATAACCTACAATAGACTCTTGATCATCAAAGTTGTCAACACAATTGGAATCAATGAAACTAACCAACAAAGGACCCCCCCATAAACTATAATGTATGTCAAATTGAATTGTACCCAATATATATAGAAGTATCATTTTTGTTGCTTTCCAATGGCTCTCATGGGGTGTTTGCATATATTGGGCAATAAGGCCATAGTAAAGGAAATATCGGGATGAGTATGAGGCAAATACAAAAGGCTACCAACTAATTGATGGTACAAAGTAGCATCTACTTCAAGGGTAGTACAGGTGGCAACGAGTTTCACTCAAACTACAAGAGAGATGGAGCTAGTTTACAATATTCCATATGAAAGCGGTAAAGAAGGTCACATGCATACTTATACTAGGAAAGAGAAATTCCTTCTTTGGTTTGCGAGACTCATAGGCCAAAAAATAATACAAATGTCTTAAGTCTACCATTTCAAATTTCATCTTAAGGCTAGATTTCACACGCGTTAAAAGTTTGGGGTCATTGCTAGTGAGTATAGGGTCATCGACATAAAGGAAAAGTATTGTGAGATGGTTACCTACTTTCTTGGTACATACATCTAGAAAAAACAATGTTAAGAATAAAGTTAACCATTTTAACATACAAGCTTGAGGAGATTACTGATGCAGGAGCATTGTCAGCGAGCACACGTGGCAGGACAACTCAGCGCCTATGGATCATTTCGGAATCTGAGACGTTGGGAGTTACTGCGAATCTTTTGGAGCTGATTGGAAAAATGGAAGAAGATCAAGCGCTTGGAAGTTGATGATCACGAGTGATCTGGGAGTTTCACTCCTAGCCTTGAATGTAACCGAACTTAGGTAGCAGTTAGGTTTTCGTTTCGAGTATACGAGTAGTCGGGGGGAACCCTAAGGACCCTCTAAGATAAATAGAGGTTTTGTACACCCAAATGAGGTTGTTGTGAGTTAGTAGGAAATTCTGAGTTTTTAGTTGTTGTTTGATCATCGTTGTAGCCATTTACTTTTGAATCAATATAACAGAGGAAAATTGATCCAAATGCAGAGTGTTGTTATTGTTTGCAATTCCATGTTATTGTTATTTTCATGAGTGAATGATTTTTCTTTTCGAGTATCTAAAACTATAAGATGTTAGTATAAGTTTCAATTGTTCTCTTTTGTAAGTTATGCAAGGAGTGCATACCGAACGCAAGGAGTGTGTGTAAGAGAGTCTTTTTCAACTCGAAGCTCAAAAGAGATAAAGTGGAACTTTTGTATGCAAAGTGTGCATACTAAGTGCAAGGAGTGCGCGTAGAGGCGAACTTGTTTCAAGTTCGAAAGCTCAGGAGATCGAGCATAGACTGTGCTAGGAGGGCACCAGAAAGTCTTTTGAAAGACGCAAAAGGGTCGAGTCCCTTAGAGACTGAGTAAGTTGAAAACTCAGGGAGAACCAGTGCAAGTTTGCACGCAGAGCGCAAGTGTGTGCCAGGGTGAAGTCAAAGTCCATTGACAAAATCTCAGAAGGGATAGCGCTTTCCAGAAGTGCAGACGAGGTCCAAGAGACAGACTTGTAGGAGGAACAAAGGTCGAGGCCTTTGGATACTTAGAAATTATTCTAAGTCAGAGGAAGTTAGAAGCTGAGGAGGGAGAGTGACAGTGGTCGTTGGATCATCGATTCAGAGGACCAACAACCGTCTGATCAAATCAAGATGCCCGAGCCTTAGCGTTTCGCACACATAAGAGAGGGAACTTGCCAAAGTTCCAAAGTCCCGAAGTAATTTGGGACCGTCCGAAGTAAATCTCAACCGTCCGATCGTTCGAAGGAAATCTCAAGCGTTGGATCATCTGAAGTAGATCTGAACCGTCAGATCTGAAGAAATGGTGGCACGAATCTGTGGATCCCGGATAAAGACCCGAAGTAAACGTCAATCGACCGATCCAGAGGGCAGGTGGCATAAATCCGTGGGCTCCGGGTAAAGACCTGAAGTAAATATCAACTGCCAAATTTGGGAGAATTAGATTTGAATCGTTGGTTTGGAAGAGGCAGATCTCAACCGTCAATCCAAAAGCACCGTCAATATCGTAAGATCGACGGTTAGGCTCGATTGTGGGGCCAGAAAGTGCCCAGACGTTAAAATTTTGAGGGCGCATCGCAATCAAAACCACGGTATTGGTGAAGAGGTACGTGGCAATTGGAGGTAAATTGCGGGGAGAAAAGCGGTTGATCCCAAACCACTCTTGGGCGCGCTCGCAATCGTGCGTTTACGTAAGGACCTAGCCCGAGGTCACATGCGATGAGGGGATAACGAGAAAAGAGCTAGTACCTGAAACCTGAGAGTTCAACAATTGCGGAAAGAGGTCGTGAGTGCCATAGAACCTGCACTAGAGGAATGAGAGGACCTCTGTTAATTCGAAAGTGAGACCATTAAGTTCTCAGAGAGCCAATTCGGCTCGGAGTTGAAGATCCTTGACCGAGAGGTCGCGTAGCCCTTAAGAGAGAAGGGGCGGTTGCATCAAGTGGTATTAGAGCTGAAGTTTTGCTTGCAGACAACAGGCAAAGGAGAGGAAACAAAAGAACTCGAAGTTGTACTCTGTGTGTGAGAGACAGTCGACACAATGCCACTGAGGAGACGAGGGGAGACACTTTTAGCCAATCGGGCTGTAGAAAGGGAAATGCGAGAACTTCGTGCAAGAATGGAGGCAGCGCATAGGAGGGCACCTGATGCTGGAGACATCAGCGATGTAGAGAGTGAAGAAGTGGAAGTCAAAGAAGCTGGAGGGGAAAATGTTGTCGAAGAACGCTTGCTGAGAGCAGTTGTTAGATTGGGAGGTAGAGCCAAGATAGAGGTCCCAATGTATGAAGGCAATTTGGATGTTGAAGAGTTGTTGGATTGGATAAGATCCGTGGACAAATATTTCAACTATGAAGATGTTGATTAAGAGAAAAGGGTGAGACATGATGTCACCAGACTAGAAGGGCATGCAACACTGTGGTGGGATGAACTGCAGGCTGAGAGGAGAAGCAAAGGCAAACATAAGATAAAGAATTGGGACAGAATGGTAGTCAAGTTGAAGGCTAAATTCATGCCCAAAGATTATCAGATCAATCTGTTTAGGAAGTTGCAAAACCTGAGGCAGAAGGGTATGACAGTTAAGGAGTACATAGAGGAGTTCTACAAGCTGAACATCATAACTGGACAAAGAGAGAAAGATGAAGAAAAAGTCGCCAGGTATATAAATGGCCTGAGGTATGAAATCCAGGATGAGATCAGCATGATGTCAGTAAGGACAGTGGAGGATTCTTATCAGTTTGCACTGAAGGCAAAGGAGAAGTTGACCAGAAAACAAAGCCAGTGAGGCAAAGGTAAAAGCCCAGTCTCGAACAAAGGCAAGGGAGTTTCCCATGACAAGGCACATAAATCCAAAGACGAGACTAAGAAACCACATAGTCACTCAGAAAGAGGAGGAAGTTCTCGAGGAAGACAAGATGGTGGAAGAAGTTCTTCTAGAGGAAGAGGAAGAAGCAGAGGAGAAGTAAGGTGCTATGCCTGTGGAAAGACAAGGCAGATGTCTTGGGAATGTACCGAGAAAAATAAAGAAGGAGGAGGTGAAGCTCACATTTCGGAAGCAAAAAGAAGGAATGTTGAAGCAGAAGGAGCATAGGATGGAACATCCCTGATGTTGAGAAAGGTTCTCTTAAAACCAGAGGCAGAAGTTGAAAAGCCAGTGCAGAGGAACAGTCTATTTAGGAAAGCTTGCAAGACTAAAGACAGAGTATGCAAGGTGATAATCGACAGTGGGAGCACTAATAACCCAGTATCCACAGAGATGGTGGAGAAATTGGAACTGGAGACAACTGCACACCCGAAACCATACAAAGTCTCATGGTTGCAGAAAGGACACCAGATAATGGCTACTAAACAATGCTTGGTTGAATTTAAGATGGGAGGATATAGAGATGAAATTCTATGTGATGTAATTCCCATGGATGTATGCCATATTTTGTTGGGAATACCATGGTAGTTTGACATGAATGTCATTCATGATGGGAGGAAGAATACATACACCTTGGAGAAGAATGGTAGGACACACATGTTGTTGTCGATAGAGGAGAAGAAAGTGAAAGAGGAAGCCAACACAAGCATACTTCTCATGAGTGGGAAGAAACTCCTGAAATAATTTAAGAAAGAATAGGAGATGCAGTTTGATGTGGTGAGGAAACCCAAAGTTATCCTTACATGTACTTCGATGGATGATTTGCATGAAGAAGTTAAAGAATTGTTGGATAATTTTGCTGACATAGTGGTGGATGAGCTGCCTAACTCATTGCCACCCATCAAAAGTATCAACCATCATATTGATTTGATACCAGGAGCAAGTCTGTCAAACAAAGCAGCATACAAACTGACACCTCGAGAGAATGAGGAGGTAAAGAACCAAGTCCAAGAATTGTTAGACAAGGGGTTGGTCAGAGAGAGCTTGAGTCCATGTGCAGTACCAACTGTGTTGAGTCCAAATAAGGATGGGGGATGGAGAATGTGTACAGACTCAAGAGACAATAACAAGATCACCGTCAGGTATATATTTCCTTTTCCAAGAATGGATGACTTAATGGATTGTTTAAGTGGACCAAATTTTTTTTCTAAGATAGATTTGAAAAGTGGATATCACCAGATAAGGATGAGAGAAGGTGATGAATGGAAAACAACCTTTAAGACAAATGAAGGTTTGTATGAGTGGCTTGTTATGCCATTTGGCTTAACAAATGCCCCGAGTACTTTTATGAGGTTGATGAATGAAATACTGAAAGATTTCATTGGCAATTTTTTGGTTGTGTATCTGGACGATATATTGATCTTTAGCAGGACTAAAGAGGAGCATTTGAGACACCTAACACCAGTGATGAGGAGACTACATCATGAGAAGTTGTTGATAAATCTGAAGAAGTCCTCTTTTATGAAGACATAACTCATTTACTTGGGTTTTGTGATATCTTCAAATGAACTGAAGATGGATCCAGAGAATGTGAAAGCGATTAAAGAATGGCCATCACCAAGGAGTATGTTTGAGGTAAGAAGCTTTCATGGATTAGCAAGTTTCTATAGGAAGTTCATCAGAAATTTCAGTGGAATTTGTGCACCAGTGATGGATACAGTGAAGAAGAAGCACAAGTCTTTTAAATGGACAGAGGAGACCGAGAGGAGCTTCAGTATACTGAAGGAGAAAATAACAGAACGACCAATTCTGGTCTTACCAAATTTTGGAAAGACATTTCAAGTGAGATGTGATGCAAGTAGACTTGCAATTGGAGCAGTTTTGAGCTAGGATAATAGACCGGTTGCTTATTTCAGTGAGAAGTTGAATGAGACAAAGAGAAAATACTCCACATATGATAAGGAGTTGTATGCCATAATTCAAGCCTTAAAGAAATAGAGATATTACCTTGTTCCACAAGAATTTGTCTTGTATAGCGACAACTAAGCTTTACAAGTCATAACCAGACAGGAAAAATTGAATCAGAGGCATGCAAAGTGGATTGAATTTATGAAGAGTTTTACTTTTGTCATAAAACACATTGTTGGGAATGCTAACAAAGTTGTTGATGCATTGAGCAGGAGATGTTTGATTCTGTAGGAATTTCAGATGAAGGCCTTAGGGTTTGAACACCTTAAGGAAATGTACAATGATGATCCAAATTTCAAGGAAGCATACGAAGCATGTGTGAATCCTGTGTTGAGAGACAAGAGCGAGTGGACAGAGTATATAATTCAAGAGGGATTGTTGTTCAAGGGCAATCAGTTGTGCAAACCAAAATGCTCAATGAGGGATAACCTTTTGAAGGAAAAGCATAGTGGGGGATTGGTTGGAAATTTCGGTCATGATAAGACATTTGGATGGTTGAGCAGTTCATACTATTGTCCAGGTATGAGAAAATAAGTGATAAAGTTTGTGAATAGATGCAGAATCTGCCAACATGCAAAAGGAAAAAAACAGAACACTGGATTGTATCAACCATTTTCAATACCAGAGAGGCCTTGGGATGCAATAAGCATGAATTTTGTGTTGGGAATGCCAAGAACGCAAAGAGGACGTGATTCTATAATTGTGGTGGTGGATAGGTTTTCAAAGATGGCACACATTATCCCATGCCAGAAGACCAGTGATGCAACACATGTTGCAAATCTGTTTTTTCAAGGAAGTTGTGAGACTTCATGGACTACCCAGGAGCATTGTCTCAGACAGAGACACAAAATTTATTGGTCATTTTTGGAGAACATTGTGGAAGAAGTTGGGGACAGATTTGTCATTCAACTCAGCTTATCACCCTCAAACAGATGGGCAGACTGAGGTGGTAAACAAAAGTTTGGGAAACTTATTGAGAAGTCTGGTCATTAGGCATCATAATCAGTGGGATCGGATTTCGCCACAAGCAGAATTTGCATGCAATGACTCACCCAACATGAGCACTAGAAAGAGCCCATTCCAAATATTGTATGGAATGAAACCCAGGGGACTATCTAAGTTGAGAGACTTGGAACAGAGTGAGATTAGAAGCACTGGAGCAGAAGATTTTGCTGCAGAAATGCAGAAGGTCCATAACCAGATAACCAGATCAGAGGACAGTTGTAGAGCTCTAACCAAGAGTACAAGCGCAAAGTTGATCAACATCGCAGAGAACTTCAATTTGAAGTAGGAGATCAGGTTCTGGCACATCTCAGGAAAGAAAGGTTCCCTAGGGGAACATATAACAAGTTGAAGATGAAGAAGATAGGGCCATGTAAGATATTAAGGAAGTTTGGTGTAAACACCTATGAGATTGAGCTTCCAGATGATGTGGGCATATCACCCATATTCAACGTTTCAGACCTGTACCCTTACAGGGAATACAACTCAGAGGGATCAGAAGTTCAAGAGAAGATTCAATGGGAGAAACAAATGCCTACAGTAGAAAAACCACATATGGAGAAGATCATTGATCAAAGGATTAACAAGAAGACAAGGAGGAAGACCCATCTTGAATATATGGTCGAATGGAAGGGACACCCAATAGAAGATGCTAGTTGGGAAAATGAAGTTGATATCCAGAAGCATGGAAAGTCGGTGTAGGAGCTCATGGACAAGAGTCCATAATTTTTTTTCCAGGGGAGTATGATGCAAGAGCATCGTCAGTGAGCACACGTGGCAGGACAACTCAACGCCTAGGGATCATTTCAGAATCTGAGATGTTGGGAGTTACTGCGAATCTTTTTGGAGCTGATTGGAAAAACAAAAGAAGATCAAGAGCTTGGAAGTTGATGATCACGAGTGATCTGATAGTTTCACTCCTAGCCTTGAATGTAACCGAACTTAGGTAGCAGTTAGGTTTTCGTTTCGAGTAGACGAGTAGTCGGGGGGAACCCTAAGGACCCTCTAAGATAAATAGAGGTTTTGTATGCCCAAATGAGGTTGTTGCAAGTTAGTAAGAAAATTCTTAGTTTTTAGTTGTTGTTTGATCATAGTTGTAGCCATTTACTTTTGAATGAATATAACAGAGGAAAATTGATCCAAATGCATAGTGTTGTTACTATTTGCAATTCTTTATTATTGTTATTTTCATGAATGAATGAGGTTTCATTTCGAGTATCTGAAACTGTAAGATGTTAGTATAAGTTTCAATTGTTCTCTTTTGTAAGTTATGCAAGGAGTGTGTGTAAGAGAGTCTTTTTCGACTCGAAGCTCAGAAGAGATAGTATGGAACTTTTGTATGCAGAGTGTGCATACTAAGCGCAAGGAGTGCACATAGAGGTGAACTTGTTTCAAGTTTGAAAGAACAGTAGATCGAGCACAGACTGTGCCAGGAGGGCACCAGAAAGTCTTTTGAAAGATGCAGAAGGGCCAAGTCCCTTAGAGACTGAGTAAGTTGAAAACTCAGGGAGAACCAGTGCAAGTTTGCACGCAGAGCGCAAGTGTGCGCCAGGGTGAAGTCAAAGTCCATTGACGAAATCTTAGAAGGGATAACACTTTCCAGAAGTGCAGACGAGGTCCAAGAGACAGACTCGTAGGAGGAACAAAGGTCGAGGCCTTTGGATACTTAGAAATTCTTCTAAGTCAGAGGAAGTCAGAAGTTCGGGAGGGAGAGAGATAGTGGTCGTTGGATCACCGAATCAGAGGACCAACAACCGTCCGATCAAATCAAGGTGCATGAGCCTTGGCATTTCGCGCACGCAAGAAAGGGAACTTGCCAAAGTTTCGATGTCCCGAAGTAATTTGGGAACGTCCAATCTTCCGAAGTAAATCTCAATCGTCCGAAGGAAATCTCAAGCGTCGGATCGTTCGAAGTATATCTGAATCGTCAGATATGAAGAACAAGTGGTGTGAATCTGTGGATCTCGGATAAAGACCTGAAGTAAACGTCAATCGTCTGATCCAGAGGGAAGGTGGGATAAATCCGTGGGCTCTGGGTAAAGACCCGAAGTAAATTTCAACAACCTGATTCAAGAGAATTAGATCTGAATTGTTGGTTTGGAAGAGGCAGATCTTAGGCATCGGTCCAGAAGCACTGTCAAGATCATAAGATCGACGGTCACGCTCGATTGCGGGGCCAAAAAGTGCCCGGACGTTAAAATTTCAAGGGCGGGCCGCAATTGAAACCACGATATCGGTGAAGAGGTATGTGGCAATTTGAGGTAAATTGTGGGGAGAAAAGCGGTTGATCCCAAACCACTATTGGGAGAGCCCGCAATCATGTGTTTACGTAAGGACCAAGCCCGAGGTCACATGCGACGAGGGGCTAACGAGAAAAGAGATAGTACCTTAAACCCGAGAGTTCAACAGTTGCGAAAAGAGGTCGCAGGTGCCATAGAACCTGCACTAGAGGACTGAGAGGACCTGTGTTAATTCGCAAGTGGGACCATTAAGGTCTCAGAGAGCCAATTTGGCTCGGAGTTGAAGATCCCTTACCAAAAGGTCGCGTAGCCCTTAGGAGAGAAGGGGGGGTTGCATCAATTACTTAAGGCCATAAAGAGATTTCTTAAGGTGGCAAACAAGGTGGAGTCATTTTGACTATAGCCAAGAGGCAGGAGGTTGTTCCATGCAAATTTCTTCTTGCAAATCTCCATGCAAGAAGGTGTATTTAACATCCATTTAATGAACCTCCCATTTATATGAAGTTGCAAAGGCTAGAACAAGGTAGATAGAATTCATTTTCCCAAGTGTCTAAATATCCTAACAATATTGACTTTTGGGTGGAAACAAAGAAAAGTAAGATTATTGATACATAAGGATTAGCAAGCAATCATGCATATTCTTCCCACAACCAGTCATTCATTATGTTAGTAGGAGGACCATAGTCTTTGTGGACCACCCCCCCCCCCCCATGAACATAAGGATAATGGTATTTTGGGACTTATATGTTGTTGTAGATCAGACATCAAAGCCAACATAGGATGGAAAACAAGAGGATAAAAGTTTTTAAAGTCATAAAAAGTATTTCAAGACAACAAACACTAGGTATCCTTATGGTTATTATTCACACACATGTGCACACACCCACACAACACATCCCACAGAGAGGGAGGGGTAGGTCAAACAATCATGCATATTGTTAGTAGAAGGACCACTACCTATGTCAACACCCTCATTGGCATAATGTTCATGACAAGTTGGGACTTATGTGTTGTTTCAAACTAGACCTCACAACTAAAGCATGATAGCACATAAGAAGAGAGGAGATTTTAAAGTCATAGAAACTATTCCAATATGGTAAACACAACGTATTTGACTATTTGTTATCCCATTTGATATCGATTGCTTATTATGCACACATACACAACCACACAATGCATCCCACAAGGTAAAAAGGGGGAACAATGGATGCAACCTTTGGACTATGAGAAGGTTATGTCCAAATGTTAGATTTATCAAAGGCATAGACATATCATCAAGCTTTAATGTTAGGGACCTAACCTTCCTAGCCCCTCAAGTAGATAGAATAACGTATTTTCCATGTAATAAAGGTCGACATTAGTTAATAAGGCCTATTTAATAATGTGAACAAGTCTAATGTAAGAAGAATTAATAGACGCCTTTGCCTCTAGAATGTTCTTTAGAAGATAGAATTAGTATAAATAATAGTAGGAGGCATGAGAAAGTCTTGTCTTGAGAATTACTGTAATAAAGTGTTGCTTTGTTGGAGGTTGCCCCCTCAAAGAGGCAAGTGAACATTGCTTCCTATCAATAAAGGTATCATTTTTGGTGTTGTGGTTCTCTACGTTTTGTTGTTCCGCTGGTATTTGCAACAATATTTATGTTTTCTGCTTATTATAATACATTTGGTATCTAACAAGTGGTATCAGAGCACTTTCCTCCGTGGAAACATTGGGTATTTTTTTTTAGGTAGAGACATGTATTGTCAACGTCTTTAAATCACAAAGATATGTCATCCAGTGGGTAAAATTGCAGTGGAGAACACTACACGAAAATACAAATAATTTCACGGGGTTACTCGAAACAAACGTTTCACGTTGTTGGAAACCTTTGTAACCCCTGATGGTACCCTTTGTAATCCATGATGGTACCCTTTGAGTAGTACTGCATCATACATAATCTATACATGACCATCACTCCCACGTACCGTCAAGTATATTGAGAGTCCCCTAGGTCTCCTGAAACCAACTCTAGATTAGTCGATCAATCGCTTGACTGCTACAGTGACACTGTAAACAACACTCGGGAAGATACTCTCTAGTACCCGAGTAATTGGGTAGTACGACTAAGGGTACGGTTAAGCCTCCTTAGTTGGTGCCCTAAGATATTGGGCCAAGTACTATTGTTCGACCCCGCATGTATATTACAGAGCTATAGCACAGGGCAAACCCTTGCTTGTAGGAACCCTGAAAACCTTAACCTTTGGGAAAGACACATAATAGAAAAGGAACATATGAGATCTATTGTCGTGCAACCCTACCTCTTGCATTGTGGTTGCGAAATTCCTACAGAATTTTTCCTGTTAATAACTTGGGGCACTTCCTCACTGTAATATTCCTCAGGCTGGAGTATATCCCTACATGAGTAAAAAAAACTAGTGGTCCCGCTGACACCCTTATTCAGGACCTATCCCATTGGATTCCTCTCTTCACCCTGATCGTCGTGGTACCTATCATTTGTAAGCCTTTTTTTTTGTGGACTCGACCCCCTTCCCAACAACCTTATTTGGGACCTATCCCATTGGATTCCCCTTTTTGCCCTAATCGATGTGGTACCTATCACTTATAATCCTTTTTTTGTGGTCCCACCCACCCTTCCCGACACCCTTATTTGACACCTCTCCCATTGGCTTTCCCTTGTCGCATTAATCACAGTAATATATATCACCTATCCACCTTTTTTTAGTGGACCCACTCCCCATCCCAAGCACCCCAACTTTCCAAATGGCCACCACTTGCACCCAAGAAATACAGGTTGAAATCAAACAGAGCAAGGTCAAGTTTAATCATTTCTAGGACCAAGTCAGGACCCAATTTTCCAAAGTTGACGACCAATTTGACACATTAGAGGACAAATTTGACACCCTCGATGTCACTCTCAACCAGTTGCTAAACTGATCCTAGTACCCCCCTTCCCTGAACAACCCTCCCACGTAGATGGTGTTGAATCCTCCCATATCATGGCCTTTTATTCCAACCCCTTTCATCGTGATCCCCATCTTCTATGAGTTGAGGTCAATAAATTTCATGGCTCTGATCCCACGGGCTAGGTCACCCAAACAAAGCATTATTTTTCTTTGTATGGAATTACCGATGAGTTGGCCAAACTGCATTATGTTGTTCTCTATCTGGATCTTGAATGCTAGCAATGCTGGCAATGGCATAAAAATGCACCACGTGGGTATGTTGCTTGGACCTCGTTTGTTATAGATATTTATGAACGCTTTGACACTGAAACCCACTATTTAGGTCGTTTGACCAAGTTGAAACAATCCAACACTATGGAAGACTTTATAACTGCCTTTGATCACTTGGATTTCATAATGGAGGGTATGATATATGCCTTCTTCAGGGAATGTTTTATCAGTGGCCTAAAGGATGAAATATTAGCCTAGCTCCTCATGGCTCACTCCCAGACTTGGTTGGAAGCTACTAAATGCACCAAAGAAGCACAACAGGTTGTCTTTTCCCATAGATGAAAAACCATTTTTCTTCCTCACCCTCAACCTACCAATCTTCCCCCTCATGCCACCCCTTTCAAGATCCAAAAATTAACTCGGGAATAAATGGTTGAATGCCAACTCAAGGGTCTTTGCTATAACTGTGATGAAAAATATTTTCATGGGCACAAGTGTAAGGAACATAAGATTTTTATGGGAATTTTAGAGGATGTTGTTGACAAGGAGGTTGAAGTTTCCCCTGTGGAAGAGCTTACCCCAACATATGACACTACTCTACCCACTGATCCACCAGAAGTTGAACCGCTTATTTCATTGCACGCCCTCATTGGCTTCTCTGCTCTCCAAACCGTCAATCTCATTGGCTACATTAAGCACAAGAAAGTCATAATCCTTGTCGACAATGGCAACACCCATAAATTTATTCGCTGTCGCATTTCCCAGGAAATCAATTGCTATATCTGTTTTGTCAACAATTTTTAAATCACGATTTCCAATGGGAGTTCCATGAAATGTGGTGGGCGCTGTGAAAATGTGTGCCTACAAATTGGTCAGTAGCACATGAAATCTCATATGTTTGCTATCAACATGGGCAGTTGTGACATTGTGCTTGGTGTTGAGTAGTTACGCACTTTGGGTCCCATCCTCATGTATTTTAAGGAGTTAACCATGTAATTCCAGCAGCAGGGACAATGATCTAGGTGGATATTGGTGGCAACACACCTATTCCAACTGGCTCCTCTTGACAGTTTTTAGTTCAACACGTTCTTCTGTACTTCTTTGAGATTGTGGGTTCTACACTTTCGGGGTTGTCTGAAGCCCTACAAATCTTCCAAGTGGATACTGGTGGCCTCCCACCTATTGATCCAAAAATCTTCTCTGAGCTCAACATGGTATTTTACACTTTCATTCCTCCACAAGCATCCCTTTGTGCTATGGTTCCAGTCGAAGACAGTGGCGGGGGTCATAGTTACTATGGCATATGCCCTTGAAAGAGTATCAATTGGCTATCTTCAGAGGGTTTTGAACCCTCCCACATCATAATTCATCATGTCAAGACTGTTTAATTCATATTTCACGAGCTAAGCACACAATTTGCAAAAAATTTAAAGTTGGCCCCTTTGCTTTACACTAGGCGGGTCTCTTCGGGACATGGTCCTTTCACAAAATATAAGATGAAGTATGGTCAAATTTTGGGAAATAAAATGCTTCCATATTGTAGGGATCAGGCCAAGCTTTCCAACGGGCCATCATGAGCCCAATTTTGAGTTTGTATAACCTCGTACGGAGGACGCAAAGTTAGCATCACTTGAATGGCCAAAACCAATAACTGTGACTTCCTGGTCTGAATCTGTTCAGATTTCTGATTTAAAAGGAAAATAAAATCCATACATAGTGTATGGAAGTGTGATACCTTTCCAACGGTATATCCCATGCTTGGTTTCGATCCCCAGTTGGTAAGAACGAGCCTTCGCAAGTTCATGACCAATTTCGAACACCATATTGGTTGCAATGCTTCAGGGTTTAAAAATTGTTGGTAGAGAGTTTTAAATCAGAGATTAATAAATTCCAATCTGTAATGGACTCAAATACCTTTCCAACAGCTCCTCATTTTCCTCATTCCAACCTCGGATGGACTGGTTAGAGCTATCACAAGTTGGTCAATTATTTTGGGCAAAGGGGGGCAATCGGATCGCATAACAAGGTTTCATGACAGATAAAACAGAGATTAATGGACCCAACACACAAATCTATGACCACCTCATTGAAGTACTCGTCGATACCTTTCCGACGGTACTTCATTTTCCTTTATTGGATATCGTATGGCGATTTGGTGCCTTTCACAAGATCGGGTGCGATGTGGGCCCACCAGCAAGTCAGGGGTTTTAAGTGGCCACTGTTCCAAGTCGAAATTGAGGGCTTAGGTGGCATTATTTCAGATTGGTGATGACATATTATCAATGAGCTCGTCTATAAATTTCCAACGACATGTCCTGCGTCCAATTCCGACTCTTTCTCATTGAAAACCTTTTTGGGGCTAAGTCAACAACAACAAGGTCAAAGTCAAACTTTGACTTGCACAATTTTCGAGGAATATTAAAAAATTATGGGAAAAATTATAAAAAATCATAAATTTTGAAAAATCAAGAAGAGGACACGCAGCCTCCCTCATGCAATATTGGGTAAATTTATTTTTTTTGGAAAATTAGAAAATACAAAACCCCCTTTACCCTCTCTCAAATCATTTTGGCCAAGGGGAGAGGGAGCTTTGGCAGAAGGAGGATTCCTGGTAGTAAGTGAAGGTCTTCATTGAGAAGCCATCCATAACCATGCAACAACCTTCAGACACAGATCCATGTAAACCCTCATCAGTCCCAATTCAAAAGAAAAACTTGCTGGTTGTGGTGAATTTTTTGCATGGAAGAGTGTTATTTCTGCCTTCAAAATGATTGTCTCAGTGTTGGTTCAGATTTCAAGTTGGTTGCTAGTTCAGATTTCATGTTTGTTGGTTGGTGAATTCAGTTATTTTTATGTGTGCAAAAAATTCAAAGGGGAGGGGATTTGAACCCCACTTGGGCACCGGGCCCAAGCCTCCAAGGCTCCTTTAGAGGATAATTTTTTTTACTATGGCCAAGTATGCATGCCCATGCATGGCCATTTGCAAGGCCTGGTATTTGAACCCCAACCCCCTCCCTTTTCCTCTGCCTAGAAAGGCTCAGAAATAACCCATAAATCAAATAGGAGGGGAGGGGGTTTGAACCCAAAACCTCCCTCTCCTAACTATGGAAAAAAAACTCAAAATTAAAAAAAAAAAAAAATTAAATTTGAGTTTGGGGGTGGTCGGCCTCTCGTCCACCACCAGGGCACCACCACCCACCAAAAATCATCCTCCACATGCGCGCATCCCCCTCCCCTAGCCACCACTCCCTCCACCAACACCTACAACCCTCAACACTCTCCTCCCCTCACACGCCCTCCTCTTCCTCCACCTCTGCAACCCCTTTCCTCCATACCCTCCTCTTTGCACAGATCCCTCCCCTCCTTCCCCGCACCCATTCCCTCTCCCCCGTTCCTCTCCTCCCTCCACCTCTTCAATCTTCACATTGCTATCCTCCTCCCCTCTTCCCAACTGCCTGTGCACGTGCCTCTTTTGTCCACCTCACAACCCACACCCCTGTGCGTGCATTCTCCTCCCTTCTCCCAGCTCCTCCACCTGCACGCTACCCAACCACCGATCCCTGCCACCGCTCCACCCTTACACGCAATCCCTCAAAACCTTGCCACCACCAAGCATTGCTCCTCCCCGCGAGCTCCATTTTGGGGTTCCTCCCTGGTCATATGGGCGACAAGGGGCATCGGGGTAGAGGGTTTATTTTGGGGTTTAATTTATTTAAATTTTGTTTTATTATATAGTTTGTTATACACACACACACAATAAAATTATTATTAAAAGTTTATAATAAAATAAAATAAAAATTTAATAAATTTTATTTATATGTTTAAAACTATATATTAAAAATTAAATCCCCCCCCCCCCGAGAGTTATTGGACTTGTTAATTCCATAACTTCGCCATACGGAGGTGGATTTTCACCCATGAATAGTCGAAATGACCGACGAGAATTCATGAATGCATCCATTGCATTCACCTCCACAAATGTAGCCCAATATTTCAGTGGCATGTCCCAAAGCGACAGAGACTCATATTTGGCCCAATAAGCATGCGCCAGAAGGAGGCCTAATTGGGGGTCTCTGAGGCCAAATTGGGTCGGATGAAGAAAACCAATTGCAGCTACAGGTATGCAGGCATGTAGAAGCCTTATTTTGGTGTCCAACCCATAATTTTTCCCCAATTTCAAACTTTTCCCTAATCAGTCTCCCGACCGGCTCCTTCCTGTGTACCTTTCTCGGGCCATATCTTACTCATCCAGAGTCAGATTTGCACCAAATGAAAGGAAGAGGAAAGTTATAGGATAGAGCTATAGCATGGGAACAATAAAATTCAGTTTTTTGGCTGTTAGGTATAAGGGGAAATCCTCTCACCGAAACAATCCCAAATCGAAGCCATGCTTCGACCAACTCACAAGGAAACTTATAGGAGGCAAAGGGGGGGTATAATCAGGTCTGGAAAGTGTCTAAACAACAGTCATTTCCTTACATACAACGACCAAAGCCCAAAGTCCCCTTTCCCTCCTAAGAGGCTCTGCAATTTCCCCACACCTTGGGGCTTCATCCTGGTGGATCCGACAACCATGGATGGCTTGAAACTGTCCTAAATCACCTCACCTGCAGATGCAAAACATGGCAGCAATCAAAGATCCTTTGGGATGGCACAAATCCGAAGGAGATGTGGATATTGATTTCGTCATTTTATGAAAAATTAATTTTTGTAATATGTAGTCTCGTATGATTTGTTTTTTGTTATGTATACATTGTAATTAAGAGGTCAAATCATATTTGATTTGATCCCTTTTGGATAAGATTCTCTTTTGGATAACATTCCCTTTTAGGATAAGGTTACTTTTTGGTAAAAAAGACAAAAATACTTTAGGGTTGGTCCACTTGTCACTTTTCCAAAAGTGACAAGTGTCTTGTGACCTAACCCCAACCCTTCATCTCTCTTTTATAAATAAGAGGGTTGGCATTGTAAAAAAGAAGGATGATTATAGTAACAAAGCTCTGTTGAAATTTTCCAAGACTCTTTATGTGTGTGATACTTGTTAGATTTTAGTTGTTGGATGTGTCACTTGATGGTTAAGGGTTGAGGGGTAGAAGTAAATACATGTTATGTTAGCTATCTCCAGGAGGGATTGGTTAGCTAGGTGTTTGTTGTTGATTCCTTTGGTTTAACTTGCTTGCTTTCATTTTCTAACAACTTTGGTTAACTTGTTTGATGTGTTTTAGTGCAAGTTTTCTGAAGTACTCGGTTGTTTTCAGCCTTAGCTAGTGGTTGGGAGTTCTAGGGCCCCTTAGGACAACCCTCAAATAAGCTTCTTAGTTGGTTGTTCATACTTGTTTGCTTCCTTATTTCGTTCATGTACATTTCCATTATGTTTTCCTACCATTAACCTTGCTATCCCAAACATAAAAAATTGACCATTTTGGTCAACTCCCCCCCACGGGACAACCATCTTAGTTGGTTGTTATATATCTTTTATGTGCAAATTTTTGTTTCGTTTATTTCAGTTTTCTCATATATAAACACTAAAATTTCGTTGTTTGCCTGCAAGGATACAATCCGGTCACCTAATCTACTTATCTTAAGCGATTGGGGACCACCTAAGGACATGTTTGAGGTAAAGAGGTCAGCAAGACAGCGAAGAAAAAACATCAAATCAAACCGATAAATCTACCCAATCACTCTCATATTCACCTTATATTCACTTGCACTCATTCCAACAATTTTGGCACAAATACCAACGTTGATATGCTTTGTTTGTGTAGATAGTTTGAGTAGTTTACTTGTAAATTTATGTTTATAAAATATGATCTATACTTTCGTAGATAATCATCAATATTTCTAAATTCCAATCAGTAAACTTCCAATCCCCATACAAGGAATCAGTTGGGGCTTTCATGCAAATGGCAACCTTGCCGCTTGCAAAGAGCCTCAACCCATTCCTTTGGGTTGAATGGTGTAATCGTTTACTTGTAAATTAATTGATTTTGTCATATTTTTCATTGTATAATTTTTCATTCACTAATCTACAGGTGGCTTCCCCTAAAGGGGCCATGCAAAAATCAACAAGCTAAATACACTCAAAAAACCGCAAAAAGACTTGAAAAAAATTCAGCGGTACGCCCCATACACTCAAAACAAAACCTATACTATTTAGCTACATACATATACATATTATTTAGTCGTGACATATATGTCACGTACCTATTTACTTGTTTTTTGTATGAAGTTTTAGATAGATTTCAAATTCAGTGACCATGATGCACACTTGTGAAAGCAAGACGTGACCTCGCCACATGAATGGCATGGTCCTTTATTTCAAGCAATTTCAATTTTATAGGATACTAAGAGTCAAAGCCATTCATCAGGAGCCCCTCAAAAGGTTTCTAGTTAGTATAAATCGAGTGGTCTTTCTTTAGTACCACACGGTCAAGTAGTTGAATAACTCAGGTTGGTTGGAATACTACTCTGCTTGGGTAAGCTCAGTTAAAAACCCCTTTAAGGGGGTCCTGGGCCTCTTCCTTTTCGCAGGTATCCTTCTTCCATCCAAGCGGTTTTAAGAGCTCGAAAGTGCTAGTGACGAGAAGTGGCTAATCCCTGCTTCTTTGAACTACAGGGGGCACTCTTCAACCTAACCATCGTGGTCTGCAAAGACTACTCTTCTTATACTAGTTGGCACAGTTCTGGGATGTGTTTCTTTGAACAAGATAACCTTCAAAACAATGTGGTGGCCAAGGCATGTGCTAATAACTATAAATTCACCAATAAAATACATTTAAAGTCAAACCTTTTGTCAATCCACCCTTCACCCACGAACCGAAAATTGAAGTTGTAAATGCTCTCCCAAACATAGGTTGTAACAACTTGTAAAAGGGTTGTTCATCCCCTTTTACAACCCCCTTTTTGATTTGACAATCTTCCGGGATCACTTCTCAGGTCACCCCGGGGGGTATCAAGCCATTCTGGGCTTGTTTCCTTGTCTTAAAAGCTCCGAACAACTTGTTGTTCGCAATTTACATCCATATAAAAGAACTTGGATGTAGCTTTTAAGCTCACGTTTCACCCTTGTTTTTTCACTCTTTCACTTGAGGCATCCATTGGTTACTTGTCGAGGACCTCGGTTACCCCGAGAACCCATTCTAGGCCATTTTCCAACACTTTAAAGGAGAAAACAACTCGTTGTTCTCTTTGTTTAGTTCGTTGTCCTAAAAATTAGCGAGCTTATTTTCATCCTATTGTCCATAATTTTCACCCCCCAGGCCATTTTGGCCATCCAGGAAGCTGAGGGAGGACAACACCCAGGGTGGGTGGTCCTGAGAAAGACTTCTTGCAAGTCTTTCACCTCTCTTTTTTCTTCTTCATTACTGCCTCAGGTGAAGGACCACATGAGGTGTGGGTAATATTTGCCTCATGTCGAGCTATCAAAGAGGTTGTAACAGACTTCACAACCGGATAGGTCAAATCTTTCCCAACCAACAGATTTTGCTTATAACATGTCCCCTTTTCTGGTGACCATATTGGGAACTTGCAATTATTTTAGTTTTTCTTGTATCCCAAACTTGCATTGAGCATTGGATCCAAATTATTTGGGGTCCTTTTCCCACGAGTTGATAGAATATTGTGGCAAGGTCTTTCAGTGATCCTTTGGAATTTTCCTTGGTACTTGTTATAGTTCAGTTGCCTTGCAATTTTGTTGCATCTGGGAGTCATAAATACAATCGAGTTTTCCTTTCTTCTTACCTTGTCAATGTTTGATTTTACTTGTTCTAACTCACGTGAGAACTTATAAATATGTCATACTTTACCTTCCAGTTCGAGAAGAACGAAAAACAAAGCTTTGTTTATATTTGGGTTAATCTACATCGTTTCAGAAAGAGTAGGATTGTTGGCATGATACATCTCTTGTACTTAAAGTACTTACTTGATCCCCTTGGAAGCTGGCACGGCGGAAATATCCTAAGACTAGGGAAACAATGTCCCCTGGGAATACAAGATGTCAAAGTTCACGAAAGAAAAACAAGTAGAGAGACACATACACCTGGGAAACCAGGGAAAATCATTACACCTGCCATGCGAGCTGAGTCAACCTCTTACTCTTCTTCTATTCAAAACCCCCTACTAAAGAAAGCTTTAGTCAATCCAACAAAAATTACTAATCCTCAGGTTGTTCCTCTCGTCGTTCCAAAAACTGTTGTTGTTCCTCCCATAGTTGTTCCGATGGCAATGCCCTGGCAACCCGAGACTCCTTTGAGGTTGACCCGACCTCTTCATGACATACCTACAGATTCCCCAAACATGCTTCCTAAATTCAGTGACATTGGTACATTGAATGTCGAGGAACATGTACAAAACTTCTATGATGCATTAGCACTTATGGACATAACAATTACCGATGTCATCATTAGACTTTCTATAAGAACCTTTGAGGGTGAAGCAGTGAGATGGCATCGCTTGCTTCCCAATGATAGTATTCCAGATTGGGACACTATGATCCAAGAATTAAAGAAGCATTTCCAAGGGGCGGATTATGTGGCTTCTCTGCTCATGGATTTCACAACCATCTCCATCCATGAGGGGGAGCAAATTCGAAACTTTAATCAATGCTTTGCCTCAACCTTGAATAGGATCTGAACTGCTTCCCAACCATTTGGGAACAATTTGTTCCATTACTACATGACCACTATGAATCTGAATGTAAAGTATATATTGAAATATAAATCAATACAAACTTTAGATGTGGCCAAGGCTAGCGCCCTGGAAATTGAGAGAAACATGGAGGAATCTGGTATGATTCCCTCACCTTTAGCGCAGCCCCGTTTTAACGAGAGGCCTAGGAATGGGGTACCTTGAAACGAGGGTCCTCGGTATGAACCCCCACTTGCCCAAACTTCAAGGATTGAAGAAAGGGAAAGTCATGAAATGCTCAAGTTGTCAATGAACATGAACAACCAAATATTGTCCCTTAATCGAAAGGTGAATGACTTGCAGTTTATTGCTCCTGCGAGACCAAGGCCTCCTTTCCCTCCTACACCTCCTCCTAGGCAACATGCTATTGAAGTGGAATGGTGCCACTTTTGCCAAGACTTCCATGATCTCGAGTATTGTTACTCGTATACACATCACCTGGAATTGTCTAAAACCGACAAAGCCCCTCTACCTCTTGTGAAAAACAAGCTTGCTTCCACTTCCCAAAATGACCAAGTTAACATGGAAAACTCTATTCCCTGTAATGATGATCATCTTTCTTTCGGAAGCTTTGCTGTAGAAACTAGGAGTCAGGCCCCTAAAACCACTCTGCAAGGGGTGGAAGGGACCAAAATCGATCCCAAGGCCAATGAAAAAGGCAAACTTCCCGCGAACGGTAGATTACTTTCCCCTTCAAGGAATAGGGTATCGTGGACTCCAAACAAGGTAAATGTGCCTAGTAATCCACCACACTGCTTTCAAATTCTGAGACCTTACAACGTCGTTGAAGATCTAGTAAAATTCCCCGCCCACATGACATTATTAGATGCTCTTAGAACACCTGCTCAATTTGAAAAGCTTTGACGTGTTCTACAAGCACCTCCTACTCCACGAATGGAGCAGAGAGTTTTTTGTTCCAAAGAGTCATCTTCTCAACCTAAGGAACCATATGATGTTATTGATTTAGACCCTAGGTTTCCTCCTTTCTATATCTCAGTTTTGATTTCTGATTTTGTGCTCCATAATTTTGTCGCTGACATAGGAGAGAGGCAAATGTCATGCCCCTTCGAGTCATGAGGATACTGGGTCTTGAATGCACAGGCCCATGTAAAGATCTGTTAACTTTGGATTCAAGGACTGTAGAAACTGTTGGTTACATCAAGGACTTATTCATTACTTTCAACCAAGCTCCGGATGTGAGCATGATCATAAACGTGATCGTAGCAGATATACCTGAAGCATATGGCATGATTTTAGGGAGAGAGTGGTAAGGAACCCACTTCACCTTTCCTCATGAAGGTGTTGAAGTTGTCATTAGGAGGGAACCAAAATATCGAGAGCAAGTTGTACCTGCTTCCTACAATACAAAACACGTGTCTTTTCAAGATACAAGGATGGGTACGTACACTGTGTTATCTAAGGAAGATTCACATGTCCCTCCTTCTGAGTTGGAAGAAATGGTATGGAGTATGGATTTTGACGGTGCTAAATCCAAGCACGGATCTGGGGTTGGGTTCCTTTTGTGTGATCCCAAGGGGAAGGAAATCCCTTTCTCTTTTTGATTAGAATTCCCTAACACTAATAATATGGTTGAATATGAAGCGTTAGTTCAAGGCCTCTAAAAGTCCTTAGACTTAGGAATTCGCCATTTGTTGGTGAGCGGGGATTCTGAATTGGTTGTGAATCAAATTAGGGATAAATATGAAGTTCACAACCCACGCCTCAAACAATACCACCGAAGGGCTAAGGAACTTATTGTGACGTTCTTATCTTTCAACATTCAAGTCGTAACTAGGGCCACAAACCACACAGCTGATACTTTGGCCTCGACTGGTTCTTGCTTCACTTCGGATTTCGTAAGGTCTATCGAACATATCAAAGTCCAAATTTTACATAGACCTGCGTTACCTGATAACGTTGACTCTTGGAAAGTTTTCTATACTGACAAACAAATCTGTAGGTTCCTTCAAAACAAGGAGGAATTCAAATATTTACATATCATCCATGAGTTGGAAGAGGAAACCAAGGACATTATCCAATTGAAGACAAATAAGATTCCCCCTAGTTTGTCCATACTGGAATACATGTTTGATTCCAATGATGCCACTACTTCATCACCTAGTATTGATAGTGAATTTGTTAGGAAGGTGAAAGAAGCCATCCCTATAAACCTGGGAACTGAGAAAGATCCAAAACTGGTTTATATAGGGTCACAATGTTCTCCTTCTGAGATCGCTCAATTCACGAAACTCTTGAAAGAGTTCAATGATGTTTTTGATTGGTCCTACGAAGATCTCGAGGTTTTCTATATGCAGGTGATACTCCATGCCATACCCATAATCCCTTATTCGAACCCTTACAGGAAAAGACAAAGAAATAACAACCCTCCTTTGGAACAAACAAATAAAGTTGAATTAGACAAGATGGAAGCATACAAGGTCATATACCATGTATGTTACTCACAATGGGTATCTAATTTGGTTCTCGTTAGGAATAAAATTGGTGATATTTGTTTTTGTGTCGACTTTCAACACCTGAATAGGAAGTCCCTAAAAGACAACTACCCCGTCCCACCAATGGAAGAGATCCTCCAACAAGTCTCTGGCTCTCAAATGATGTCCCTTTTAGATGGTTTCTCAGGTTACAATCAGATAGCCCTCAAGCCTTCTGATAGTCACAAAACCACCTTCACTACTCGTTGGGGCACATATGCATATAACAAGAGGCCTTTTGGCTTGATTAATGCTAGAAACACCTTTCAACGTGCCATGGCCATTGCTTTCAAAGGCTTATTGGGTAAGATGATTGTTGTCTACTTCGACAATCTCACAGTCTTTTCCAAAGAACGAAGTAGTCATTTTGATCACCTCAGGCATATTCTTCTTAGATGTTGTAGGTTTGGCATATCTTTAAATCCTAAGAAGACCATTTTCAGTGTTATGGAGGGAAAAAATTTGGGTCACATCGTCTCTCGAGAAGGTGTCAAAGTTGATCCCGAGAGAGTGGTGGCAATAAAAAATCTACCCTTACCTACTAATAAAAAAGGAATGCAATCTTTCTTTGTAAAGATAAACTTCTTGAGACGCTTCATTTGTGATTTTTCTCAAGCAGTCAAAACTCTAAATGAGCTTATGAAGAAGGACATTTGGTTCAAGTGGGACCCCACTACTCACCAGGATTTTGAATCCATTAAGCAAGCCATTACTTTTTCCCCTCTGTTAATCAGTCCTAATCCCTATAAAAACTTTGTCATGTACACTAATTCATCAGAGGAGACAATATCTGCAATCTTATTGCAAAAGGATCACGAGGAAAATATTAGGCCAATCGCCTTCATGAGCCAGAATTTGAAGACACACCAACTGAACTATTCTACATTGGAGAAACATAGTAATTCTTTGTATAAATCCTTGGATCAATTTCGACACTACATCTAAGGCCACAGAGTTCAGGTTTTTGTGCCTACATCTCTCTTAGTCACCACCTTCAATCAAACCGAATTGCATAGTAAGTGCTCCAAATGGATCATGCGCATGAAAGAGTATGACTTGGACATTAAACCGACGAAAACCATAAGGGGGACAGGGCTGGCTAAATTGCTAACCCAATCCCACCCCTCGGTTATAGCTGAACCACCTCAAGTAGATGACTTGATTGCTTTCGAATAACTGGTTAACGAAACTAACTTAGCCTCACAACCATGGTCTGGACCTATCATATATTTCCTGATCAATGGTGTGTGCCCAACGGACATGGATACTAAAGCCAAAAGAACACTTCGTTTACAAGTTGTTCGGTATGTTTTACATGACAAAATCCTTTACCGAAGAAACCTTGATGGGGTTTTGTCACGATGCTTGACTCCTGACCAAGCCCAAATGGCACTCGAACAATTCCATTATGGGGTTTGAGGAGGTCACTTTTCAGCCAAAACCACTGCAACAAAATTTTTACATGCACGTTACTTTTGGCCTTCGCTCCACCAAGATGGCCATTTACTGGTTCGAAAATGCGAATCTTGCCAACGCTTCACTTGGAAGCAAAAATTAGTTGCCTTACCTCTTAGGCCAATTGAAGTCTAAGTCTCTTTCGCAAGATGGGGCATGGACTTTATTGGGCCAGTTTCACCGCCTTCCAACACTGGTCACATATTCATCTTAACAACTACAGACTACTTTACAAAGTGGGCTGAAGCAATTGCTCTTAGGAACGCTACGAGTCAAGAGGTGGTAGAATTCGTTGAGCGTAATATTTTATCCCGTTTTGGGACCCCTGCTGAGATATTAACTGGTAATGGATCATATTTCATGTGTGATGTCATGCTCCACCTTGGTGTTACATATAACATCCAACTTTTTCGATCATCCACCTGTTACCCCCAAGGTAATGGATTGGCCGAATCCACAAATAAAAATCTGATTCAGATACTTAAGAGAACACTCAAAGATAACAAGCGTGAGGACTAGTACACTAAATGGACCACCCTGCGTCAAGAAATGGACCAGACAGTACCAGATTTCACCAATATTTTCCATACCCTATGCACCAAATTGGGTATCAAATACTTTGAGCAACATCTGGTGCTCAAATATCGCGGTTGTTTGCATAGATACATTCATACAGGAATGGAGTTTCTGGAAATCGCCTCCCTGGGTACGACTTATAGATATGTTGTCAAGATCGAGCAGAAATTTAAGCAGAAGAGGTGAGAGTTTGGACCTACAAACTCCTCACGGCCGAAGCAGGGCAAAGGAGACCCCAACCCACACAGCAAGGGACAAAGCAAATATGGCCACTCTCAAGACAACCAGTCCAAGTCGAAACACAAGAAGGGAAATGAAAAGACGAAGAAGGACACAGGAAAATGGTGTGAATACCACAAAATACCTTGGCACAAAATTGAAGAATGTCGCTCCAAGTAGTCACTCATGGACGAGTTTAAGGCGTTTGAGTCCGAGGCTTACTCTGACTTCGAATCAAATCCAGAAGGAGGGAAGCAGATCATTGATGTTGAACCCAATGCCACTGTCGCTACCACCAAAGTCCAGCCGAGCGAACCAGAAGAACTAGAGGAAGGGGAACGCCTCTTTCACTCACAGATGTGGGTAAAGGGGGCTCCACTCTTTTTCATTGTCCATAGTGACAGTCAGAAGAACCTCATCTCAACAAAGGTCAACAAGAAATTGGACCTGCTGACGACACCGCACCCACATCCCTACACCATCAGCTGGCTTTGCCAAGGAAGAGATATTCGTGTCAGCCAACAGTGTCATCTGCCCAAAAACATCAAGCCTTTCAAAGATGAGGTGTTGTATGATATTCCTCCCCTTGAAGTTTGTGATGTTATTTTAGGACAACCATATTTGTGGAAGAATAATGTTGTGTATGAGTCTAGACCCCGCAATGTTATTATTACTTTGGGTAGACAATTGTACAGGATACCAGAGGTAGTGCCAACTACCTCTATTTATTTAATCTCTACTAAGCAATGTAATAAGGTCATTTCACAGATCGGGAAGTTCGTCTTCTTTGTGATCCATGCTCACAGTAAGAAGAAGGTTGCCTCCACAAATGTGGCCTCTACACAAAGCCTCTCCTTGAAGAAGAAGCAAGTGGATGGGATCGTGGAAGAGTACAGAGACATCTTCTCCTCACCCACCGGGGTACTGACGTAGTGCCAAGTCAAGCATCCAATTGATTGAACCCCGGGTGCACCTCTACCTAATGGACCAGTCTATCGTCGTTCGTTGATGGAAAATAACGAAATCAAGCGTAAGATCCAAGAGCTTCTTCAAAAGGTGCACATCAAACCCAACTCCTCCCCTTGCGGAAGCCCAATTTTACTAGTGCAGAAGAAGGATGGGATCTGGAGACACTGCATTGATTACAAAGCATTGAACAAAATCGTAGTTAAGAACTGATACCCAATTCCCAGGATTGATGACCTTTTTGACCAATGCAAGGGGGAAAAGTTATTCAACAAGATTGACCTAAAATCTGGCTACCACCAGGTTCCCATCGAACCAATTGATGTATGGAAGACATCTTTCAAATCTAAATAAGGTGTCTTCGAATGGTTGGTTATGCCCTTTGGCTTAACAAATGGACCAACCACTTTCATGAGGTTGATGGGTGATATATCAAGAACCTTCATCACCTCTTTTATGGTGGCATATTTAGTTGACATCCTCATCTTCAACAAAACTTGGGAGGAGCACATGCGACATATTCAACAAGTCTTGAGCACTTTGTGGCAACACAAGCTATATGCAAACTTGGGAAAATGCTCCTTTGGCATGAACATGGTCCAATACTTGGGATACTTTGTTGATGAGCGTGGGGTACATGTTGATACAACTAAGATCCAAGTCATCTGAGACTGGCCAGCCGCGACCACACTAACCGAGATTTTGAGCTTCTTGGGACTGGAAAACCTCTACCGACGGTTCGTGTTGGGATTCTCCCATATTGCGTGGACCCTCAACCAAGTGACCAAGGGCAATGGTAGGGAAAAGTTCGTGTGGGGGAAGGAACAACAATGAGAATTTGATGATCTAAATCATCGCTTGTGCTCACCTCCAGTACTCTTATCTCTCGATCTGCAACAACAGTTAGAGATTGCAACTGATGCATCTGACTATGCTGTAGGCGCAGTTCTCACTTAGCACGGTCATCCAGTGGCATACCATTGTTAGACACTAAGATATATTGTCTGGAAATACCCCACCTATGACAAGGAAATGTATTCCATTGTACAATACCATCTTTAGTGGAAATATTACATTCCAGGAAAGGGGAAGATCATCCACACTGATCACAAGCCTCTGCAGTACATACAGACACAGGGAAAATTGCAAAACGACCGCCATCAAAAGTGGTCCACCCACCTGCAGCAGTTCCATAACATCAAGTATAAAGCACGAAGAAGAAATCGTGTTGTTGACTACCTCAGTCGACCTCCCTGTAGCTGCATTCACTACTATGCTCCATTCCTGTGGACATGAGGCATCTGAGTGGCCCCAACTTTATCAACAAGATCCAAACTTCGCCACCACCTATCAACTCTTAAGTATAAGCGTGATTGTCACCGATTTTCACATTCAGGAAGGATTGTTATGCCATCTGAGCCATCTTTGTGTTCCTGCGAGGGAGCGTGCAAAGATGATTTGGGAAGCCCACTGTAGTGGGATGGCAGGGCATTTTGGCATGGAGAAAACTGTGGGCGTTCTACAGAAACATTTTTATTGGCCAAAACTTTGACAGGATGTCAACAAGTATATCAGATCTTGAACATTTTGTGGCATTTCCAAGCCAGCCATGAAGAAGCAAGGCTTATACACCCCTCTTCCTATTCCCGCGAATCCTTGGGAATCCATCTCCATGGATTACATGTCTTATCTTCCATCCACCAAGCAAGGCAATGATTGTGTCTTGGTGGTCGTTGATCAGTTTTCAAAGATGGCCATCCTCACAGCCTGCAAGAAGAATATCATAGCGACAGATATTGTCAAGCTCTTCTTCGAATGATTGTGGGTCCATTTTGGGATACCACAGACCATCATCTCCGACTGAGACAACAGATTCCTCAACACATTTTGGTCGAGTCTCTGGTCATTGTTGGACACCAAGCTCACTAAATCCACTGTTTTCCACCCCCAAAAAGACGACCAAACAGAGGTCATCAATGAGATGATTGTGCACATCCTGTGCATGTACAACTCTAAGCATCTACATACATGAGATGAGAGTATCCCCAATGTTCAACACAGTTACAACAGGGCTCTCCATAGCTCCATCGACCATAGCCCATTTCAGGTGGGGAAGGGATTCCAACCCTTGGGTCCTATTGATGTTGCACTACCTTTTGCAACCACACAGACATACTCTTCCCATGCTCAGTCTGAGACCGAAAAAGCCACCAGATTCATTGAGTTGATTGAGCACATCTGCCAACAAGTCCATGATATTTTACAGAAAGCCAATGTTAAGTAAAAGCAATGCCATGATCAACATAGGGTACCGCACCAGTTTCAGGTTGGAGACAGAGTCTAGTTACATTTGCAGAAGGAACGTCTTACAAGGTCCCATCGGAAGCTCCTCCCCCTTCACTATGGGCATTACATTATCACCAAGGTTGTGGGTAGAAATGCTTTTGAGCTCAACACTCCACCCTTCCTTGGCTTCCACCCAATATTCAATGTGGACCTCCTTCGACCATATTTTCCACCATTATTGGACACTTCAGAGATCACTGAACAACTGACACCAACAGAGCTCAACCCTGACTGCATGGAACATGCATCCACTAATCAGATCGTGGACACATAGGTCAAGGGCACTCGCTAGTAGAGGATCCAACTTTATCAAGTTGTCAAGGCAGGGCAACTCCTACACCAAGGAAAATGGCTCACCGAGTGCCAAATTCATCAGAAATTTCCTCACCTGATGGGGGAACTCAACACAATGGATTCCATTGCTTTCTAAGGGGAGAGGACTATCCATGTGGATATTGGTGGCCACCCACCTATTCCAACCAGCTCCTCTTGACAGTATTTAGTTCAACACGTTCTTCTATACTTGTTTGAAATCGTGGGTTCTAGACTTCCGGGGCTATCTAAAGCCCTACACATCTTCCATATGGATACTGGTGGCCTCCCACCTAATCCAACTTGCTTATTTTGTATGTTTTCATGTCAACACATCTTGTTGTACTTCCAAGGCCATTTTGGGGCCCTAAACAGTGTTAAAAATACATTGTGCTTGACTATTTAGTGTCCCATTTAATATTCATTGTTTTATAACTCATACACATGCACCCACAAAATATGTCCCACAAAGGAGAAGGGAGGAACAATGGATGAAACCTTTGGACTAAGAAAAGGTTATGTTTAAATGTTAGTTTCATCAAAGGCATAGACATGTTGTCAAGCTTTAAGCTTTAAAGGTTTTACAAATACATCTAGGATCTAAACTAGCTTTTTTATGACGCTTAAAACATCACTTGTAGTTAATTGAGGAAAATTGACAAAACACTCTAACATCGTTATCTGATATTAATATCAATACGTTATTGTGACATTGTTCTTCCAACACAATGCTCCCCTTAAACATGATATTAATATCAATACGTTATTGTGACATTGTTCTTCCAACACAATGCTCCCCTTAAACATGATAGCTTTATTGACAAAACATCTCTTTAGGAATGTAACACTCTAGGATGAAACATTGTTCAAGTGATGTGTTTTGAAGATACCCTCACAAGCAACTCATCCTTTACTATAAGGATGTTTTATAAGACATCCTTCACAAGCAACTCATCCTTTACAAAGACATCCTCATAATAAACAACACATACTTTACTTAAATGATGTGTTTTAAAAGTTATTTAAGTGTCATTACTTTTTTTTAAAAATTATTCAACATAAAATAAAGAAGATATTTAGACATGGATTCTATCATCATGTTTGTGTCCTTTTCAATAATACACCCCTCATTTTCATTGTAATATTTGTAATCCTATTCTTATACATATTAGACTTTATTCATAAATGATTGAAAGTATGAAGAATCAATGATGATATTTCTTAACCTTTTTATTTATTTTTAAATTGCTAAAACAGAAGACTTAAGTACAATTCTATATTTATTAAAAACTTATGTTTTAAATATGTATATCTATATTTATGAGATGACCAATTTTATATCTATGAGATGACCAATTTTATATAAATTTTAGATATTTTAATTTATCTATCTTTTTTATTTTAGTTATGATAATTATAATGACCAAAGCATTCTCAAATAACTTCTCTCTAGAATGGTGAGTGGCGAATGATAAAACACCCATTAATTTATCTTTGCATGCCTTTAAGATACGAGAAACCTTGCTAACATGGACACCAACGAGACACCTTGCTAACATGAACATAGACGAGACACCTTGCTAACATGACATAGAGATGAGATGCCCTACTAATATGGGAGTCGAGAAGTTTTTGTACCTACAAGGCACGAGACACATTGCTAACATGGACATAGAGACGAGATGCCCTACTAATATGGGAGTTAAGAAGTTGTACCTGCAAGGCATCTTTGATTAGTGTGTGCTACTTTTTATTATTGTCCTCTAGTGTGTGCTACTTTTTATTATTGTCCTCTAGTGTGTGCTACTTTTGATTAGTGTGTGCTATGAGACATAATAACCATTGTAGATGTTACTCCCGACTACTTTTCTTTGGACAATTGCTCTTATAACCAACATTGGGTCTCCACAAATAATGAGGTTTTTAATTCTTTTGGAATAAACCATTTTGATTCCAACATAGAGAGCATAGGCCTCCGCTTCATTGTTAATCATTGATCCAAGTCCTCAAGCATAATTGATGATTGGTTGACCTTCGGGCTTAGATATACATATAATACTAAAATACATAAAATTAATTATAAACTGGAGCACTAGCTTCTTCTTACTGCCCCGCGTCGGTTTGGGGGGAGATTTGTCTCTCTATTTTCACTGGGTGTCTTAGTTGATAGATCGTCTCTTCCTTAGAGTAAATTCTTCATTTCCTTATTATTGGAGGCCATTGATAAGGAATCCTTGCATGAATTGAATGCTAGGTTGTGGATCATGTTGCACTCTGCTTCGAGGAAATCGATCATTTTCTTTTGATGCCCTAAAATCCTCATAATGTTAGCATGTTGTCGAATGCTCGAATGCTTGTTCTTTGAGACATTGGAAGACACCAAGAGTAAAGTGTTTATGTTGGCCCGAATGAGGTCTTCGTGGCGTCTCAAGACTCTTCTAATTTCTTGTACATATATATTCTCCTTATTATCCAAACATGCATAATAGAGATGATATGGACAGACAAAAATAAAAAACAAATTTACTATTTAGATAAACAAGGAGGACATTAACAAAGATGTTATAATTCCCAAAGTTTAGGCTTGAAATGTCTATTATATATCCATTTTTCCTAAAAGACAGATTCATTTCGTGATAAAATGAGGACAATGAATATTTCCTAGTACTACACATGGTTTTGAAGCACAAAGACTTTGATAGAGGATGTTCCCAAGTGCTTTTAACACTCTATTCCTTTACAACTACCACTTTATCACCGTGTCTTCCAAAATGACCAGAGCCAGATGCTAGAGAAATGAACAGAATACCAGGACCTCAATAATCCCAGTGCCTGGATATAACACCTATGGTGGAACACATGGAATTCCCCACAGAGAAAGCTCTCACCTCCACCACTATTTGCTTTTAATATTCTTTAATTTGAACTCCCATACAAACACTCAAGTTCCAACCATACGCCACCTATGTCTCCCTAAAAACTTTCAATATGAGATTGCCAACAGGGAAGGAATAACATGAAAATCCACTACCAAAACAAGTTGGGAAAATAGAGTAGGGGAGACTTGGAGACCCCAACAGCCTACTCTCGGGGATGGTTATTGAATGAAGAAATACAATCCAGAGAAGACAAGGATCAACAAACAATCAAAGATGAGCCAAAATACTCACCAAGTGGCCAAGTGCACAATTAAATGAGCCTAAAATGCACCAAACTTCTTTCCTCAAACCCACCATTGTCCCACAGAACCTGTATCACACAATGAATGTGCATTCAATTACCATGAACCATGAATCCTTCCACGTGTTGTGAGGGATGATATGTGTCCTAGGGTCACTCATCCCAAGTATTTGTTGTTGCATTGGCAATAGTAGCCTCATGCGATTATATGATTCCAAAGAAACCCACTAATTTTAAATACTTAGGGGATAATCATAAATTCATGATCCCTAGTTTTTACCAAGTTGTCAGGGCCAAGGTCGAATGTAAGTTTGGCCCAATGATCGACCTCCTCGTTTAAGTCTCGCTTGATGTGGTGGTATGAAATTTTGATGAAGGAGTTGGCTTCCTACTTGATCCGTGTGATAATATTTTCTAGTTTGAGTCCCTCGTGGGTGGATTTTCCAATCATTATGTTAATGATTATCATCGAATCCCCAAAGACTAAGAGAGAATGAGTCTAGACCCCGCAGTGTTATTGTTACTTTGGGTAGACAATTGTATAGGATACCAGAGGTAGCGTCGCATACCGCTATTTCTTTAATCTCTTCTAAACAATGCAATAAGGTCATTTCATAGATCGGGAAGTTCGTCTTCTTTGTGATCCATGCTCATAGTAAGCAGAAGGTTGCCTCCACAACTGTGGTCTCTACAAAAATCCTCTCTTTGAAGAAGAAGCAAGTGGATGGGATCGTGGAAGAGTACATAGACATCTTCTCCTCACCCACCGGGGTACCGACGCACTGCCAAGTCAAGCATCCAATTGATTGAACCCCCGGTGCACCTTTGCCTAATGGACCAGTCTATCATCGCTTGTTGATGGAAAATAACGAAATCAAGTGTCAGATCCAAGAGCTTCTTCAAAAGGGGCACATCAGACCCAAATCCTCCCCTTGCGGAAGCCCGATTGTACTGGTGCAGAAGAAGCATGAGACCTGGCGACTCTGCATTGATTACAGAGCATTAAACAAAATCGCAGTGAAGAACCGATACCCAATTCCCAGGATTGATGACCTTCTTGACCAATACAAGGGGGAAAATCTCTTCAGCAAGATTGACCTAAAGTCTGGCTACCACCAGGTTCCCATCGAACCAACTGATGTATGGAAGACACATTTCAAATCTAAAGAAGGTCTCTTCGAATGGTTGGTCATGCCCTTTGGCTTAACAAATGCACCAACCACTTTCATGAGGTTGATGGATGATGTATCGATAACCTTCGCCACCTATTTTATGGTGGTATATTTAGATGACATCGTCATCTTCAACAAAACTTGGGAGCAGCACATGCGACATACTCAACAGATTTTGAGCACACTGCGACAACACATGCTATATGCCAACTTGGAAAAATGCTCCTTTGGCATGAACAGGGTCCAATACTTGGGCTACTTAGTTGATGAGTGTGGGGTACATGTTGATACAACTAAGATCCAAGTCATCCGTGACTGGCCAGCCCCGACCACACTAACCGAGCTTCTAAGCTTCTTGGGACTAGAAAAATTCTACTGACGGTTCATGTTGGGATTCTCCCATATTGCGTGGACCCTCAGCCAAGTGACCAAGGGCGGTGGCAGGGAAAATTTCGTGTGGGGGAAGGAACAACAATGAGCATTTGATGATCTAAATCATCGCTTGTGCTCACCTCCAGTACTCTTATTGCCCAATCTACAACAACTGTTAGAGATTAAGACTGATGCATTTGACTCTGTTGTAGGCGCAGTTCTCACTCAGCATGGTCATCTGGTGGCATACCATTGTGAGACACTATGAGATATTGTCTGGAAATACCCCACCCATGACAAGGAAATGTATTCCATCGTACAATCTTGTCGTCAATGGAAATATTACATTCTAGGAAAGGGGATGATCATCCACACTGATCACAAGCCTCTGCAGTACATACAGACACAAGGGAAATTGCAGAACGACCGCCATCAAAAGTGGTCCACCTACCTGCAACAGTTCCATCTCAACATAAAGTATAAAGAACGAAGCACAAATCGTGTCGCTGACTACCTCAGTCAACCTCCCATGGTTGCACTCACCACTGTGCTCCATTCCTGTGGACATGAGGCATCTAAGTGGCCCCAACTTTATCAACAAGATCCAAACTTCGCCACCACCTATCAACTCTTAGATATAAGCGCAATTGTCACCAATTTTCACATTCAGGAAGGATTGTTATGCCATCTGGGCCATCTTTGTGTTCTTGCAAGAAAGCGTACAAAGATGATTTGGGAAGCCCACTACAGTCGGATGGCAGGACATTTTGGTGTGGAGAAAACTATGGGCGTTCTACAGAAACATTTTTATTGGCCAAAACTTCGACAGGATGTCAGCAAGTATATCAGATCTTGCACATCCTGTGCCATTTCCAAGCTAGCCATGAAGAACCAAGGCTTATACACCCCTCTTCCTACTCTCGAGAAGCCTTGGGAATCCATCTCCATGGATTACAAGTTTGACCTTTCGTCCACCAAGCAAGGCAATGATTGTGTCTTTGTGGTCGTTGATTAGTTTTCGAAGATGGCCATCCTCACAGCCTGCAAGAAGAATATCATAGTGACAGATACTGTCAAGATCTTCTTCGAACGATTGTGGGTCCATTTTGGGATACCACAAACCATCATCTCCGACCGAGACAACACATTCCTCAACACATTTTGGTCGAGTCTCTAGTCATTGTTGGACACCAAGCTCACTAAATCCACTGTTTTCCACCCCTAAACAGACGACCAAACAGAGGTCGTCAATGAGATGATTGTGCACATCCTGCACATTTACAACTCTAAGCATCTGCGTACATGGGATGAGAGTATCCCCAATGTTCAACACAGTTACAACAGGGCGCTCCATAGCTCCATCGACCATAGCCCATTTCAGGTGGGGAAGGGATTCCAACCCTTGGGTCATATTGATGTTGCACTACCTCTTGCAACCATGCAGACATGCTATTCCCATGCTCAGTCTGAGACCGAAAAATCCACCAGATTCATTGAGTGGATTCAACACATCCGCCGACAAGTCCGTAATATTTTACAGAAAGCCAATGCTAAGTATAAGCAACACCATGATCAACATAGGGTACCGCACCAGTTTCAGGTTGGAGACAAAGTCTAGTTACATTTGCAGAAGGAACGTCTTACAGGGTCCCATTGGAAGCTCCTCCCCCTTCACTATGGGCATTACATTATCACCAAGGTTGTGGGTAACAATTCTTTTGAGCTCAACACTCCACCCTTCCTTGGCTTGCACCCAATATTCAATGTGGACCTCCTTCGACCATATTTTCCACCATTATTGGACACTTCAAAGATCACTGAACAACTGACACCAACAGATCTCAACCCTGACTGCATGGAACATGCATCCACTAATCAGATCGTGGACACATAGGTCAAGGTCACTCGCTAGTAGAGGATCCAACTTTATTGGGTTGTCAAGGCAGGGCAACTCTTACACCAAGGAAAATGGCTCACCGAGGGCCAAATTCATCAGAAATTTCCTCACCTGATGAGGGAAGTCAACGCAATGGATGCCATTGCTTTCTAAGGGGAGAGGACTAATTCTTGTGGATATTGGTGGCCACCCACCTATTCCAACCAGCTCCTCTTGACAGTTTTTAGTTCAACACGTTCTTCTGTACTTGTTTGAAATTGTGGGTTCTACACTTCCGGGGCTATCCGAATCCCTACACATCTTCCAGGTGGATACTGGTGGCCTCCCACCTAATCCAACTCATTTATTTTGTATGTTTTCATGTCAGCACAACTTGTTGTACTTCCAGGGTCGTTTTGGGTCCCTAAACAATGTTTTTTCGGCTCGCCACAGACAAACTGTAGACTGAGTCAGAGTTTGAATGTGTAATGTGTATTTCTCTAAAAGACCTTTGCAACGGCCTATCATGTGTCTAAGACAGAGGTTGTATGAAAAATTTATGACCCCTGGAATTTGAGGTACCAACTTACCCATAGAGGCCCACATAACTTTTGGCGTTTCATCTCGTAGGGTTAGGTTTTTGGATGTCTAGGGTTTTGGCATTCATGAGTAATATTAAAAAGGCCTGTGGAGCCTCATTGTAGTCATTTTGCTCAGACAGATGCACGTAGAAGCCCCACATCTCTTCTCAAAGATAACTACCACCATTTGAGTAAGTGTTTCAGTTCTTCAGTTTTATAGTTTCAACCTATTTCATTTATTCAATAGAAGATATTTTTCATTGGATATCTGTGTTGTTCTTCATATCTCTGTGTTTATGTATTTAGTCTGTTAATTAGTTCGTTCCGCTCATAAATCCGGATCAGACAACAATATAATTTCCAAGGCATCAGAACATGCTTCCCTGAGATCTCAAGTTCCCATTGAATTGAAAAGCTCCTAAAAAAATTTTGTTCGAGCATTATTGCCCAACTCCATTCCATTCAAGCAGTCGAGACACCTTTTGTGCATCCTAACCTCCATTCTATTCTCTCCCAACACCAAGCCTTTTTTACAACTCCTTATGGACTTCCCCCTTCCCGCGATGTTCATGATCATTCTATTCCTCTAGTCTTGAGGAAGCCTTCCTCCCAATGTTCGCCCTTATCATCATCCCTTTTCCTAGAATAATGAAATTGAGAAAATTGTTCAAGAATTTCTCAAAGCGGGTCCTATCCATCCTAGTACCAGCCCCTATTCTTCTCATGTGGTCATGGTACTCAAGAAAGAAGGCACTTGGCACATGTGTCCAGAATTTTGTACCTTCAACAAACTCACCATAAAAGACAAATTCCCCATTCTTGTCATTGATGACTTGTCAGATGAATCGAGCGGTGCTCAATACTTTATTAAAATTGATCTCCATTATGTCTACCACTAGATACCTATGAAAGGGGAAGACATTTTGAAGACTGCATTTAGAACTCGTGAGGGTCACTTTGAGTTCTTGATCATGCCCATTGGCCTATGTAATGCTCCTTCCACTTTCCAAAATCTGATGAATCATGTCTTTCGTCCTTTCCTCCATCATTTTTGTCTAGTTTTATTTGATGATATTCTCATCTATAGTAAAACTTGGAAATCCCATCTTGCCCATGTGGATCGAGTTCTCCATCTACTCTCTCAACACAAAATTTTCCTCAAACAATCTAAATGTGCCTTTGGAGCCTCAGAGGTAGAGTGTCTGCGTAATATTGTCGGCAAGGATGGCATATGGGTGGATCCTAAGAAAATTGAAGCTATGAAGGATTGGACTCACCCTAAAAATATTAAGAGCTTGTGTGGTTTTCTGGGTTTAATGGGATATTATCCCAAGTTTGTTTAGAATTATTGGAAAATTGCAGCACCTCTCACTGCTCTCCTTAAAAAGAATGCTTTCACTTGGACTCCAACTGCTAATCAATCCTTCGATGCCTTGAAAGAGGCTATGTGCACAACTCTTGTCCTGACACTTCCCAACTTCACCAAGACTTTTGTCCTGGAATGTGATGCTTCAAGTAAACGAATTAGGGCAGTCGTCATGCAAAATGGCAGGCCTTTGGCTTTCCCTAGCAAACAAATTTTAGAGAGACATTTCGGCCAATCAATCTATGAAAAGGACATGTTGGGTATTTCGCATGTCATGGATCTATGGCGTCCTTATATATTGGGGAAAGACTTCCAAATTAAAATTGACCATCAGAGCCTCAAGTATTTTTTGGAACAAAGAATTTCATCCCTCGAGCAACAAAAAAGGGTGACCAAGCTATTTGGATATGATTATGAGATCATTTGCAAGAAGGGAAAATAAAATGTGGTTGTTGATTCTCTTTCTAGGAAGTATGAAGAAGAAGGGTCCCTCTTTTCCCTCTCCTTCGTTGTACCAAATTGGCTCCAAGTTGTTCACCAAGACTGGCTACAAGACCCCAAAATTTCTTGCCTAATCCAACAATTGCATCACCACTCTCAAGCTTCTCCAGGGCACTCTTGGCACAATGAAGAGCTTTGCTACAAAGGTTATATGTATTTAAGTAAATAGTCACAACTTAAATCTACAGTGCTTTATGAGCTTCATGCTTCACCCACAACTGGGCATTCAAGGTTTACCAAAACCTATGAATGGGTTAAACGTTCTTTTTTTTGGGACAACATGAAACAAGACGTTCACATATTTGTGGTTGAATGTGATACATGTCAACACAATAAGGGATAAATTGTCAAATCTCTAGGCACACTCCAACCACTTATGAATCCCCCTTCTATTAGGAGGGATATTTCTATGGATTTCATTGTTGGCCTCCTTAAATCGGGCAATAAGTCAGCCATCATGGTGGTAGTAGATCATCTTTTCAAATATGCTCATTTATGTGCTCTTCAACACTCGTTCACCGCATCCTTAGTGGCTCAAATTTTTATGGATAATATATTCAAACTTCATGGCATGCCTCATTCTATTGTCTCTGACCGAGATCTAACTTTCACCAACAATTTTTGGCAATAATTGTTTAGGTTCCAGGAAACCAAATTGCATCTCAAAACCACCTATCATCCCTAGACTGATGGCTAAAATGAAGTTTTAAACAAGTGTTTGGAAACATATTTGAGGTGTTTTGCATATGACAGACAAAATTAGTGGGCTCAATGGTTATCCCTTGTTAAATGATGGTACAACACATCTTACCATATTGTTACTTGCATGACTCCTTTTGAAGTCGTCTATGGGAAAAAAGCCACCGTCGGTTCTCTCACACTTGCTAGGTATCTCCAAGGTTCAGAAGGTTGACAACAATCTTACCATTCGAGCAACCATTCTTCATACCCTCAAAGAAAATTTGGTCATGGCTCAAAATCGCATGAACCAACAAGCAGATCAAGGTCGTTCCAAATGTCAATTTGCTAAAGGGGACCAAGTGTTTCTTTGTCTGCAACCTTATAAGCAAACTTCACTCAAAGTTGAACATTATCAGAAACTTGCTCCCATATTTGATGGTCCTTATACAATTCTCAAGCAAATGGAGCATGTGGCCTACCAGTTAGCTCTGCTCAATCATTCTAAGCTCCATCCTGTTTTTCATGTCTCATGCTTAAAGAAAGTGATTGGAACTAAGCGATAAACTCAAACTCGCCTCCCTGAGTTGGATAAAGAAATTTCCATTTGGTTGCAGCCACAAGCAGTCTTGGACTGGCAAGAGCATCGTCTCTGTCAGCAAACCATCAAGGGAGTGTTAGTTCAGTGGAAAGATAGAACTCCAGAACATGCCACCTAGGAGCCGACGAACATTCTGCAATAATTTCCTCATCTCTAGCCTTGAGGACAAGGTTGTTCTTCAAGGGGAAGGGCATATTAGGGACCTAACCTCCCTAACCCCTCACGTAGATAGAGTGGTTCTCTACATTTTGTTGTTCCGCTGGTATTTGCTGTAATATTTCTATTTTTTGCTTATTATAATATATCTGGTACCTAAAATTTAACCTTTAAAGGTTTCACAACTACATTTGGGGACTAAATTGACATTTTTGACAACACTTAAAACATCACTTTTAGACATGGGAAAACTGACAAAACACTCTAAAAATGTAAAAATGCCCATTGCTAAGGCAGATACACCTAAAATCTACATCCCTTAAGCAACGTGTTTTGAAGATACCCTCATAAGCGACTCATCCTTTACTATATGGATGTTTTGCAATGTCATTTATGTGTTGCTTAAGCAACGTTTCATACATTTCATAATAAACAATGAACACTTTACTTAAGCGATGTGTTTGAAAAGTCGTTTAAATGTTGTTAAAGTGACATTAATTTTTAAAAATTTATTCAACAAAAAACAAAGAAGATATTTAGACACTAACTCTATCATTATGTTTGTGTCTTTTTGAATAACACAACCCTAATTTTCATCATAATATTTGTAAAGGTATTCTTACACATACTAATCCATAAATACTTAGATGTAAAAATAACTCTTAAATACACATAAACATCCGACCAAATTCGGTAAACGAAGATCACTTGACTATTTGCAAAAACACATGTAAATATGCTTACTTGTCCATAAACTTCATTAATACTAATGAATAACTTGAATAATAATGAGAGTACACATCAGAAAACAAATGAAGTCAAATTACATATATGGATGACATATGTGACTTCATCTTCAAAGTCCCTTTAGATAGTATGACTGCTTTTCATCATCTCAAAATGTCAAATTACATTACAATAGGGGCTTGCAAAAAACCAATCTTGAGGACACTCCAAAATTCTGTTGCTCAAATGTAGAATGGATTTTACCATTGAAATCCTTGGGAAATTCTAAGAAATTTGACTATAAAGTCGACCAAATTTAGAACAGGTGCCGAAAAAAGCTCTTTTTACACATATAACGAGACTACGAGTCTTGTACATGATAACATGAGATAAGACTTTTACAAATGACCTATGATCGAAAAATAGACTTCAAATTCATGATCCTTATGGAAAAATGAATCCAGTGAGTATAAACTTGCCTATATTCGGACAAAGTCCATTATGGCATGCAAAACGAGACAACGCTAAAACTTAGGCAATCTCGTACACGCACTTCAATAAAAATATGTATTGTACTTGGCCTCGAGATTCATGTCTGCATTGAAATCCATGCACATTGGGATGTGTGTAGTCCTTGCCTCGGGATATGTGCCAAGCATTGGGTTCTGTGCCCAATATATAGGGCGCGGGTCTAACCCCTCGTCTGCACCAAGCTACAACTTAAAACTAAATCTGGAGGGTATCCCGTAACAAGAGGGACTGTTGGCGTATTGGTCAGGCCTCCAGATTATATCTCAGAGGTTTCGGGTTTGATCCACTTCCATGGCATATTAATTTGTTATTTGTTTTATATATATAGTATATAGTTGAAACTATATATATATATATATATATATATATATATATATATATCTGTGTGTGTGTGTTTGTGTGGTATAAAACTCCCGAATATTCGTTTGCTCCTCGGGTGCTATGGTATGGGTCGTGTGGTATAACATTTAAACCAGGGGCTGGGGGCTATCTCTCGACCCCTTTTCTCCCCCAAATGATTCTTAAACCAACTTTAAATAATATTTATAATATATAGCAGTTAAGATTCATGCTATGGTGCGTTGTTAGTGGGGCTTGTGTTGAGACTTTGGGAGGTTATGAAGGTCATAGGTTTTATCCTCGTTGACTCCATAATTTTACATAACTTTAACCAATATTTGGCCAATGGGAGGCTGTCATGTTGCACCCTCTAATTGTCTAACCTTGCCACGTGTCAATACTTGAATCGTCCACTTAGAGGTACGACTTGCCAACTCAGTTACTAACTCGCTTGCTAACTGGATATGCCATGTCGCCACTGTACGATCATGTGCCATGTGTCACCCTATTGACGTCATCTTATACCATGTTGATGTCATCCTTTGATTTTACCATATTTGACCTGAACTTTGACTGCTTATAACTTTCGCATAGGAGCTTCGTTTGATTTCTCGTTTGCGCCATTGGAAAGCCGACGACGAGCTCTACGAAATGATGTTATTTTATCAATCATTTGAGATGGTCGAATTTTGAGGTTTTCTGGACCCCCTTGGACCTTTGTGAGCATTCTAGATCCTCCTGAACCTCTGTGAGTGTTCCTTAGATCTGCCTGGAGCACACCTCCCCACTAAAGAACTTTTGGACTTCTAAAAGTATGGATTATTCAGAAATGAAGTGAGAATGCTTTCACCTCACTTGTATAGTATCATCCAACTTTCCTGCTTGGATAACGAGCACCTGACTCATCACAACCATAATGAAGACTGAAACAACACTGTTGACCAAGTTAACCATTCCCTTAAATTCACAAACTCCCCCATTCATTGTTTCAGTAGCCAACCATACTCCGTTGAATAATAATAAATTGAACAACAAAACTGAATATACAGATGCGAAAGAGAATGAACCATTGACATATTTTCCCTTCATAACAGGAACAACATCAACCAAAGGACATGTTCTTCTTTCAACTGTAAGCTGTAAATCTGGATGTTGGATATTAGCCTTAACTAGCACGTGCCCTGTAGTGACAAATGTCAAATTTGTCTTCATTTGATGAGCTCTCACAATGAACTCAATCCCATCCTTGAAGAGATAATACTTGTTCTGCTCCCTATAGAAAATGGCCTTCTTGTCATACAAGTATGGACTTCCCAAAACCATCCTGCAAATGTCAAGTGGAACAACGTCTAACTCCACCTCATCAATGAAACTGGATGTGATCGCGAACTGTAACTTGGATTGCTCAGTTACATGGTCCTGAGCATTATCACAAATCCAACCCAAATGATACAATCTTGGATGAGGCCTAGTTTCCAATCCCAACTTTGAACAACTTGCTTTGAAGTAATATTCACTTGTGATCCACTATCAACAAGTGTATCAATCTTAGTGTGCTTTGAGATAACTTGTAAATGAAACAGGTCTTTTCTTTGCCTTCCATGAGGGACTACATTAGCCTTTGAAGAAAAAGTACGCGAACCAAAACTTGCAACGAAATATTTACCTTTGATGTCCATAGCTGTAACCTTAGTTTCATCCTCAGAATATGATCCAAGATCCTAAACTATGGTCGTGTTCTATTGTTTACGCTTCCTAGGATGAGCCAACATTGGCTTCAATTCTAGATGCAACTTCCAACAATGCTTCTCATCATGTCCTTTCTTCTCACAGTGAGAACATGTAAGCTTCTTCTCTTCATCCTTATTCACTGTAGTTGTCTCCTTACTCTTCCCTTTTTCCTTTGACTACTCCTCGAATTCTTGTGGCTCCTCTAACACATCTTCAACAACATCTTTTCCTTTCCTTGCTTCAAGATGAGTAGCGTGTACTAATACTTCGTCAAGATTAGTAGGATTAAACATCAATATAGTATGATGAAGATATGAATGCATACTACTGATATACTTTAGAAGAGTCTCAGGAGTATGTAATGGAATTCCCAAAGATAATGCCTTCCTCTTAAATTCTTGTGTATAAGCTTGAACATTTTTTCCTTTTCCTTGCCTTAGATGTTGCCAAGCAATCATTGATGTTTGCATATAAGCTAATGGATGAAATTGCTTTCTTAATGCAACAATAAATTCAATCCATGAAGAAATGATTTTACCATGTTGAATAATATCAGCTTGTGTCTGACTCTCCCACCATATCAAAGTTATACCGCTCAGATGAAGAGTGTTGAATTGTATCTTTGAAGTATCCAGTATGATTTTTTGTACCCTGCAATACACTTCGATCTATTTGACCCAATTATCCAACTTCTTTGCATTCAACTCTCTATCATAAGTAGGCAAATCAAAGTTTAGAACGACCTTTAACAAAGGTAGATCATGAGAACGAGAAGAGTTCTTAGAATGATTTTTCCTCTTATGGGAAGAATGTTCACTTTCATCGAAAGATGATGAGGATGATGATGAGGACGACGATTATGGGGATGGAGGAGACCCTAGAGGTTTCTCACCTTCTCCTTCTCCTTTATCTTTTACCATTGTTTCAATTGGACCACCTTCATTTTGATGAGGAGTTTCTCTCCTTGTTTCTAGGTCTTCCCACAATTTCTTAACCATGCCTGCCATCTCAAGAAACATTTTTTGAAACTCCTTATCAACGTCAAACATAAATTCTTCATGCTCCATTTCTCCTTTTCGAGTGAAGCCCCTTGAACCAATTTTGGGATTAGAACTTACAAGTTTGCCTTCACCTTGCTTAGATTTGGACCTCGTAAGCATTCACTTGCAAATAAACGTCAAAATATGCTTTGATACAAACTTGATCCAAAAATCCTTAGATGTAAAAATAACTCTTAAATACACATAAACATTCGACCAAATTCAATAAATGAAGATCACTTAACTATTTGCAAAAACACATGTGAATATGCTTACTTGTCCATAAACTTCAACAATACCAATGAATAACTTGAAGAATAATGAGATAACACAACATAAAACAAAATAACTTAAATTACATATATGGATGGCATATGTAACTTCATCTTCAAAGTCTCTTTAGATAGTATGACTACTTTTCATCATCTCAAAATGTCAAATTACATTACAATAGGGGCTTGCAAAAATCCAATCTTGAGGACAATCTGAAAATCCGTTGCTCAAATGCAGAAACGAAGTTTACCATTGAAATCCTTGTGAAATTATGAGAAATTTGACTATAAAGTCAACCAAATTTCGAACAGGTGCCAAAAAATCCCTTGTTACATGTATAACGATACTATCGGTCTCATACATGACAAACTGAGATAAGACTTTTACAAATGCATCTGATCGTAAAATAGACTTCAAATTCACGATCCTTGCAGAAAAACGAATCCAACGAGTATAAACTTGCATATATTCGGACAAAGTGCCTTATGACATGCAAAACAAGACAATGCCAAAACTTAGGAAATCTTTTGCACGCACTTCAAGACAAATCCGTATTGTACTTGGCTTCGGGGTTCATGCTCGCATTGGAATCCATACACATTGGGATGTGTGTATTCCTTGCATCGAGATCTGTGCCAGGCATTGGGATTTGTGCCCAATATATAGGGCTTGGTTCTAACCCCCCATCCGCACCAAAGTGTAACTTAAAACTAAATCTGGAGGGTGTCTTGTAACAAGCGGGATTGTTGGCGTATTGGTGAGGCCTTTGGATTATATCCCGGAGGTTCCAGGTTCGATTTTCTTCCATGGTGTATTAGTTTGTTATTTGTTTTATATATATAGTATATATTTGAAACTATATATATATATATATATATAGTATAAAACTCCCACGCAAATATTTGTTAGCTCTTTGGGTGCTGTGGTATGGGTTGTGTATAACATTTAAACAAGGGGCTGGGGGCTAGCCCTCGACTCCTTTTCTCCCCCAAACAAATCTTAAACCAACTTTAAATAATATTTATAATATATAGTGGTTAAGACTCATGTTATGGTGTGTTGGTAGTGGGGCTTGTGTTAACTTTGGGAGGTTATGGAGGTCACGAGTTCGAGCCCTGTCAATTCCCTAATGGGATGCTACCACGTGGAAACCTCTCATTAGCTAACCTTGCCACGTGTCAATACTCAAGTCTTCCACTTGGACGTACGACTTGCCAACTGGATATGCCACGTCACCACTGTATGGTCATGTTCCACGTATCACCATGCTGATGTCATCTTGTACCATGTTGATGTCATCCTTTGACTTGACCTTTGACTTTGCCCTATTTGACTTGAACTTTGATTGTTTGTAACTTTTGCATACGAGCTCTGTTTGATTTGTCGTTTGCACCGTTGGAAAGCTGGAGATGAGCTTTATGAAATTATGTCATTTTCTAGATCATTTGAGATGGTCAAAGTTTGAGATTTTCTAGACCCCCTAGGACCTCTGTAAGCATTCTAGATCCTCCTTGATCTCTATGAGCATTCCAAAGCCTCATGGACCTCTATGGGCATTCCTTAGATCCTCCTGGATCACATACTCAACTTTACATGCCTTGAAGAGATGAGACATCCTGCCAATATGGGCATTGAGATGAGATGCCTACAAATATGGGAGTTGAAAGCTTGTTGTACTTGTAAGGCATTCTTGATTAGTCTCTACTATTTATTATTCTCTCTTTCATACCCACACCTAAAAAACCAACGTAGGATAGCACACAAGAGGATAAGAGATTTTAAAGTCATAAAAATTATTTCAAGATGCTAAACATGGGGTATCCTGATTGTTTATTATTCACACATGCACACACCCACACACCTACACAACATATCCCACAAAAGGGGAGGCCAAACAATCACACATATTCGTCCCACAACCAATGAACCTTTATATTAGTAGGAGGGCCAATACCCATGTGGAAGTCCTCATTGACACAAAGATCATGGTATGTTGGGACATATATGGTATCACATACCAAACCTCACAACTAATGGGGGATAACACAACAAAAGGTTAAGAGATTTTAAAGTTGTAGAAACTATTCCTAGACGCTAAACACTATGTATCTCGATGTGTATTATCTTGTTAAATGTTCATTGTTTATTCTTCACATATGTGCACCCATACAACACATCCCACAAAGGAGGAGGGGTAGGTCAAGAAAACGTGCATATTCACCGTATAATAAATTAACCATTGTGTTAGTAAAAGGGCCACCATCTTTGTGGACACCCCCATCGATCCAAGGATCATGGTATATTGAGACTTATATATTGTCACAAACTAGACCTCACAACCAATGTGGGATAACACACAAGAGGAGAGGAGATTTTAAAGTCACATAAACTATTCTAATTTGTTAAAAATACAACATGCTTGACTATTTAGTCTATTTAGTGTCCCATTTAATATTTATTGTTTTATAACTCATACACATGCACCCACACAATATGTCCCACAAAGGAGAAGGGAGGAACAATGGATGCAACCTTTGGACTATGAAAATGTTAGTTTCATCAAAGATATAGACATGTCGTCGAACTTTAAGCTTTAAAGGTTTTACAAATACATCTAGGGTCTAAACTAGTTTTTTTATGACACTTAAAACATCACTTATAGTTAATTGAGGAAAATTGACAAAACACTCTAACATCGTTCTCTGACATTAATATCAATGCGTTATTGTGACATTGCTCTTCCAACACAATGCTCCCTTTGAACACGATAGCTTTATTGACAAAACATCTCTTTAAGAATGTCACACTCTAGAATGAAACATTGTTCAAGTGATGTGTTTTGAAGATACCCTCATAAGCAACTCATCCTTTACTATAAGGATGTTTTGTAATGTTGTTTATGTGTTGCTTAAGTGTCATTTCACAAAGACATCCTCGTAATAAACAACACATACTTTACTTAAATGATATGTTTTAAAAATTATTTAAGTGTCATTATTTTATTTTTTTTAAATTATTCAACATAAAATATAAAGAAGATATTTAGACATGGATTCTATCCTCATGTTTGTGTCCTTTTCAATAACACAAATATTTGTAATCCTATTCTTATACATATTAGACTTTATTCATAAATGATTGAAAATATGAAGAGTCAATGATGATATTTATTAACCTTTTATTTATTTTTAAATTGCTAAAACATAAGACTTAAATACAATTCTACATTTATTAAAAACTTATGTTTTAAATATGTATATCTATATTATGAGATGACCAATTTCATATAAATTTTAGATATTTTGATTTATCGATCTTTTTTATTTTAGTTATGACAATTATAATGACCAAAGCATTCTCAAATAACCTCTCCCTAGAAAATAACCTCTCCCTAGAATGGTGAGTGGCGAATGATAAAACACCCATTAATTTATCTTTGCATGCCTTTAAGAGACGAGAAACCTTGTTAACATGGACATCAATGAGACACCTTACTAACATGGACATAGACGAGACACCTTGCTAACATGACATAGAGATGAGATGCCCTACTATATGGGAGTTGAGAAATTTTTGTACCTGCAAGGCACGAGACACATTGCTAACATGGACATAGAGACGAGATGCCCTACTAATATGGGAGTTAAGAAGTTGTACCTGCAAGGCATCTTTGATTAGTGTGTGCTACTTTTTATTATTGTCATCTTTAATATGAAGTGAATGGATATTAATACAACTCCTAACCTTTGTTGAACCTAAATGATGCAATGTGGTATAAAATATATCTTGAAATTCAAGCTGCCTTCATGTAAGAAGAAAATGCAACTTCAACGATGACATGCAAGTTCTAATTGCTTACAAAAGGGCAACTACATTTAGGTCACGATTACAAAGCTCCATGGATACATCACTTTGATGATCCTAGAATTATTTTGTTTCCAAATGACTATAATATGTTTTGTTTTTTTAACTACAGCATAATTTACATTAAATCAAAAAATGGTATGTTTTTTTTTTTTTAACTAGAACATAATTTACATTAAATCAAAAAATGGTTGCAGCATAGGCTTGTAACTAATTATGTAGTGTTGGTTTTTTTTGTCTTTTACATAAATAAACATTTATCCGAAATCTATTTTTTTTTTATATATTGGGGAATCGACAACTCATGGTTCTCATACTCGCGTGGCATGGGGTCGATATCCGTTCGCTACCACTATAACCCCAGGTGTGCCACACAACTTGCAAGATTGGAGCACAAGTAAATCGGGGTGAGAATCGAACTTTAAAATTGAACCATGAAAAGAGAGAGGATTGAAAACTTACTTGTTTGATCCGGACGGCTCGAGATTTGATGCACCGGAGCTCCCAGGAACTGACTCTGAAGATCGGAGGTAAATTGGTCACTTTGGCACTGTTTTGGC
>ML777818.1:99081-173309 GCA_009831015.1 Picea engelmannii
TCCTCATAATGTTAGCATGTTGTCGAATGCTCGAATGCTTGTTCTTTGAGACATTGGAAGACACCAAGAGTAAAGTGTTTATGTTGGCCCGAATGAGGTCTTCGTGGCGTCTCAAGACTCTTCTAATTTCTTGTACATATATATTCTCCTTATTATCCAAACATGCATAATAGAGATGATATGGACAGACAAAAATAAAAAACAAATTTACTATTTAGATAAACAAGGAGGACATTAACAAAGATGTTATAATTCCCAAAGTTTAGGCTTGAAATGTCTATTATATATCCATTTTTCCTAAAAGACAGATTCATTTCGTGATAAAATGAGGACAATGAATATTTCCTAGTACTACACATGGTTTTGAAGCACAAAGACTTTGATAGAGGATGTTCCCAAGTGCTTTTAACACTCTATTCCTTTACAACTACCACTTTATCACCGTGTCTTCCAAAATGACCAGAGCCAGATGCTAGAGAAATGAACAGAATACCAGGACCTCAATAATCCCAGTGCCTGGATATAACACCTATGGTGGAACACATGGAATTCCCCACAGAGAAAGCTCTCACCTCCACCACTATTTGCTTTTAATATTCTTTAATTTGAACTCCCATACAAACACTCAAGTTCCAACCATACGCCACCTATGTCTCCCTAAAAACTTTCAATATGAGATTGCCAACAGGGAAGGAATAACATGAAAATTCACTACCAAAACAAGTTGGGAAAATAGAGTAGGGGAGACTTGGAGACCCCAACACCCTACTCTCGAGGATGGCTATTGAATAAAGAAATACAATCTAGAGAAGACAAGGATCAACAAACAATCGAAGATGAGCCAAAACACTCGCCAAGTGGCCAAGTGCACAATTAAACGAGCCTAAAATGCACCAAACTTCTTTCCTCAAACCCACCATTGTCCCACAGAACCTGTATCACACAATGAATGTGCATTCAATTACCATGAACCATGAATCCTTCCATGTGTTGTGAGGGATGATATGTGTCCTAGGGTCACCCATCCCAAGTATTTGTTGTTGCATTGGAAAGAGTAGCCTCATGCGATTAATTGATTCCAAAGAAACCCACTAATATTAAATAGTTAGGGGATAATCATAAAGTCATGATCCCTAGTTTTTACCAAGTTGTCAGGGAAAGGGTCAATTGCAAGTTTGGCCCAATGATCGACCTCCTCGTTTAAGTCTTGCTTGAAGTGGTGGTATGAAATTTTGACGAAGGAGTTGACTTCCTACTGGATCCGAGTGATAATATTTTCTAGTTTGAGTCCCTCGTGGGTGGATTTTCCAATCAATATCTTAATGATTATTATTGAATCCCCAAAGAGTAAGAGAGCTCTAATATATGATTCCTTAGCTAGAGATAGACCACAAAGGAGGGTGTAAGATTTATCTAGATTGTTTGATAGATGGTCAAGACCCTAGGTACATGAAATAATTTAAGTTCCTATTGTTGGGTATGTGTTATATTCTTTGGATGAGTAGTAGTGTTTGCATTACGTCGCCCCTCACGCGGTGGTTCGGGGGAAACACCCTGGAGAATTTTTTTTCCTTGGGAAATGTGTCACATTTTTGGGCGGTTATTCGGCACATGGTTTTTTGTCGATGGTTTTCTATTTCTGGTTAAGGAATTAGGGTTGTTGACTAATCCAGGTCATTGGGTTAGGGTTTTGGATGTCGCTGCCTCCTATATGTAAATTGTATTGTAAACAATGTAACACTATGAATGGATATAGAATATGCTGGTTTTCCCGGTTTGGGTTTCCAGGGGAAAAATCTCTGTGTAATGTTTTTATTTTCCATTGTATCTTTTTTGTTCTTTTACTGAAAATCTATTTGCAGTAAATATTGTACAAGGTTAAAATCTACACCTATAGGATTGTGAAGACTGCCCCTTCCTGCCACCCCTAGACTATAATATGTTATTGTTATGGAGAACCCACACCAATTGTTAACCACACTCACTCAATTTTCGTTGACCCATAAATGTGTTAAGTCTTTCAAAAAGATTTATCTTGTATATTTGGACACTTAGAATTTTTTTCGCTTTGTCGCAGGCTCATCAGTCATTTTCATTCTTGTTACAAACTTCCTCCTCCTCCAATATGCACCGTTGTATTCCGTCATATCCATTTTACACCTATACTTGGTTTATTTTTATGTTTCTCACAGGTTTGCCACATATTCTCGTTTAAGTTTGAAGCTCCGTCATTTCCAAAATGCACTACCATGTTCCACCATCCTCATTTCACACCATACTTATATTTTTTTCAAATGTTCACCACGGGTATGATCCAGTTAGCTATTGGTGGCCACCCACCTATTCCAACTGGCTCCTCTTGTTCATTTTTAGTTCATCACGTTCTTTTGTACTTCTTTGTAATTGTGGGTTCTACACTTTTGGGGTTGTCCGAAGCCCTACACATCCTCCAAGTGGATATTGGTGGCCTCTCACCTATTCCAACTAGCTTATTTAATATGTTTTCATGTCAACACATGTTGTTGTACTTGTAGGGTCGTTTTGGAGGCCTAAATAATATTGTTTTGGCTCGCCATAGTCAAACTGTAGTCGAAGTTAGAGTTTGATGGTGGAATGTGTATTTCTCTGAAAGACCTTTCCAACGGGCTATCACGCACCTAAAACGAAGGTCATATGAAAAAATTGCAACCTCGAAAAGTTGAGGTAATAACTTACCCATAGGGGCCCACATGACTTTTGACGTTTCACCTGTTAGGGTTAGGTTTTTGGATGTCTAGGGTTTTGGGATTCATGAGTAATATCAAAAAGGCATGTAGAACCTCATTGTAATTCATTCTGCTTAGACGGATGTGCGTAGCAACCACATCTCTTCTCAGAGATAACTACCACCATTCGAGCAAGTGTTTCAGTTCTGCAGTTTTACAGTTTCAACCTATTTCATTATTCAATAGAAGATATTGTTCACTATATATCCGTGTTATTCTTCATAGCTCCATGTTTATTGTATTCAGTCTGTTAATCAGTTTGTTCCGCTCCTAAATCCAGATCAGTGGTATCAGGGAAGTCTGCTCTTCATTTATTTTTCTTCGTGCATGTCCCCAACAAGATATGGGTATAAGAAGTTGGGACTCGAACCAATTGAGCCATTGCAGTATCGGTCGCGCCGAGCCCAACAACAACCCCTAGGGGGTGAAAAGAAAGATGATGGAGTAGGAGATCCTATTAAAATTTTGCTCGAGGAAGCCCTCACGTGATAAAGGAATTAAATGGTGGAAAAATTCGCGCAGATCCTTCGACGACTACCCACAGGAGAAGCATCTTCATCAAGTGGCCATGCAACCCCCTTCAAGGTACAGTTAAATTTTGATATTCCATTATTTGAAGGATTGATAGATGCAGATGTTGTAGATAAATGGTTGAATCTTCTCGAAGGGTATTTTTTGGTCCACGATTTTTCCGATAGGGAAAATATCACTTTTGCACTCCTCAAGGTCGTTACCCATGTTAAAGACTGGTGGTATACTTACTCTAAGCAAAAGGCCATAGAGGAATCTGCAATGTTTGTGGTGGCCCCTACGTGGGATTCCTTTCAGGACACCATTAAAGAACAATACTACCATGTTGGAAGCTACGAGGACCAATACACTAGATGGAACACCCTATGCTAAGAAAGGGACTAGACAATACCAGATTTCACGAATATTTTCCATACCCTGTGCACCAAATTGGGTATCAAAGACTCTGAGCATCATCTAATGCTCAAATACCGTATTTGTTTGCATAGATACATTAAAACATAAATGGATTTTATGGACATCGCCTCATTGGGCACGACTTATAGATACACTGTCAAGATCGAGCATAAATTTAAGCAGAAAAGACGAGAGTTTGGATCTGCAAACCCCTGACAGTCGAAGCAGGGAAAAGGTGGCCCCAAACCACACAACAAAGGAACAAGTCAAGATGGCCACCCTCAGGACAACTAGTCCAGGCCACAACACAAGAAGGGCAATGAGACAACGAAGAAGGACATGGGAAAATGGTGTGAGTACCATAAAATCCCTTGGCACAACACTGAAGAATGCCGCTCCAAGCAGTCACTCATGGCCGAACTGAAGGCTTCTGAGTCAGAGGTCGATTCTGATTCTAAATCAAATCCTGATGAGGGAAGCAGATTATTGATGACGAAGCTTGTGCCATTGTCGCTACCACCAAAGTTTGGACAAGCGAACCAGAAGAAAAAAGGAAGGGGAACACCTCTTTCACTCACAGATGTGGGCAAAGGGGGCTTCACTTCACTTCATTGTCGATAGTGGTAGTCAAAAGAACTTGATTTCAATAGAGGTTGTCAAGTGGCTGGACCTACCAATGACACTGCACTTGCAACCCTACGCCATCAGCTTGCTTCGCCAAGGAAGAGATCTCCATGTCAACCAACAGTGTCATCTGGCCTACGACATCAAGCCTTTCAAAGATGAGGTACTGTGTGATATTTATCCCCTTGAAGTTTGTGATGTTCTTTTCAGACAACCATATTTGTGTAAGTGTCATGCAGTGTATGAGTCTATACCCTGCAGTGTTATTATTACTTTGGGTAGACAATTGTACAAGATACCAGAGGTAGCGCTGCCTACTGCTATTTCTTTAATCTCTGCTAAGCAATGCAGTAAGGTCATTTCACATACCGGAAATTTCATATTTTTGGTGATCTGTGCTCACAGTAAGTAGAAGGTCACCAACACATCCGTGGCCTCTACACAGAGCCTCTCTTTGCAGTAGAAGCAAGTGGACGAGATCATGGAAGAATATAGAGACATCTTCTCCTCACCTACAGGGGTATCGACACACTTCCAAGTAAAGCATCCAATTGATATGATCCATGACACACATTTATCTAATGGACCAGTCTAGTGACCCTCACTAATGGAAAATGATGAAATCAGGCATTAGATCCAAGAGATTCTTCAGAAGGGGCACATCAAACCCAACTCCTCCCCTTGCGGAAGCTGGATTGTATTGGTGCAGAAGAAGGACGGAACTTGGCGACTCTGCATTGATTACAAAGCCTTAAGAAAAATCACAGTCAGGAATCAATACCCCATTCCTAGGATTGATGACCTTCTTGACCAACTCAATGGGGCAAATTTCTTCAACAATATTGACCTAAAGTCTGGCTACCACCAGGTTCCCATCGAACCAACTGATGTATGGAAGACAACCTTCAAATCTAAAGAAGGTCTCTTCGAATGGCTAGTCATACCCTTTGGCTTAACAAATGCACCAACCACTTTCATGAGGTTGACGGATGATGTATTGATACCCTTCACCAACTCCTTTGTGGTGGTATATTTGGATGACATCCTCATCTTCAACAAAACTTGGGAGGAGCACATGCGACATATTCAATAGGTTTTGAGCACTCTGTAACAACACAAGCTATATGCCAACTTGGAAAAATGCTCTTTTAGCATGAACATGGTCCAATACTTGGGATACATTGTTGATGAGCATGGGGTACATGTTGATCCAACAATGATCCAAGTCATCCATGAATGGCCAGCCCCGACCACACTGATTGATCTTCAAAGCTTCTTGGGACTAGCCAAATTCTACCAACGGTTCATGTTGGGATTCTTCCTGATTGCATGGGCTCTTAGCTAGGTGACCAAGGGCGGTGGCAGGGCCAAGTTCGTGTGGGGGAAGGAACAACAATGAGCATTCGATGATTTGAGGCATCGCTTGCGCTCAATTATAATACTCTCCTTTCCCTATCTTCAACAACCATTCAATATTGAGACTGATGCATCTGCCTATGTTGTGGGCACAGTTCTCACTTAGCATGGTCATCCAATGGCATACCATAGTGAGACACTCTCAGATACTATCCAGAAATACCCCACCTATGACAAGGACATGTCTACCAATGTAAAAGCCTGTCATCAATGGAAAAACTACATTATGGGAAAGGAGACGATCATACACACTGATCACAAGCCTCTGCAATTCATACAGACACAGGGGAAATTGCAGAACGACCACCATCATAAGTGGTCCACCTACCTGCAGTAGTTCCATCACAACATCAAGTATAAGAGACGTATCTCAAATCGTGTCACTAATTGCCTCAATCGACCTCCTATGGCTGCAATCACCACCATGCTCCATTCCTGTGGACATGAAGCATCTGAGTGGCCCCAAATTGATCAACAAGATCCAAATTTCTCCATCGCCTATCAGCTATTGGGTACAGGCACGACTGTCACCAGTTTTCACATTTAGGACAAATTATTATGCCACCTGGGCCATCTCTATGTTGCTACAAGCGAGCGTGCAAAGCTGATTTGGGAATCCCACTACAGTCAGATGGCAGAACATTTTGGTGTGGATAAAACTATGGATGTTCTTCAGAAACATTTTTATTGGCCAAAACTTCGATAGGATGTTAGCCAATATATCCGATCTTACACTGCCTATGCCATTGCCAAGCCAACCATCAAGAATCAAGGATTATACACCCCTCTTCCTACTCCCGAAAAGCCTTGGAAATCCATCTCAATGGATTACATGTCTGTCCTTCCATCCACCAAGCAAGGAAATGACTGTGTATTTTTGGTCATTGATTTGTTTTTGAAGATGGCCATCCTCACAGCCTGCAAGAAGAATATCACAGCGACAGATACTGCCAAGCTCTTCTTCGAACGAGTGTGGGTCCACTTTGGGATACCACATACCATCATCTCCCACTGGGACAACAGGTTCCTTAACACATTTTGGTCGAGTTTCTGGTCACTATTGGACACCAAGCTCACAAAATCCACTGATCATATAGTGGACACACAGGTCAAGGGCACTCGCTAGCAGAGGATCCAAATTTATCGGGTTATCAAGGCAGGGAAACTCCTACACCAAGGGAAGTGGATCACCCAGAGCCAAATCCAGCAGAAGTTTCCTCACCTAATAGGGGAACTGAAAGCAATAAAGACCATTGATTTCTAATGGGGGAGGATTGATCCAGTTGGCTATTGGTGGCCACCAACCTATTCCAACTGGCTCCTCTTGTTCGTTTTTAGTTCAACACGTTCTTCTGTACTTCTTTGTAATTATGGTTTCTACACTTATGGGGTTTTCTGAATCTCTACACATCTTCTAGGTGGATATTGGTGGCCTCTCACCTAATCCAACTGGCTTATTTTGCATGTTTTCATGTCAGCACATATTGTTGTACTTGCAGGGCCATTTTGGAGACCTAAACAATGTTTTTTTTGGCTTTCCATAGTCAAACTATAGATGAAGACACAGTTTGATGGCGAAATGTGTAGGTCTCTGAAATACCTTTCAAACGAGCTATCACGCTCGTAAAACAGGGGTCGTATGCATAAGTTACGACCCCGAGAAGTTGAGGTACCAACTTACCCATAGGGGCCCACATGACTTTTGACGTTTCACCTCCTAGGGTTAGGTTTTTGGATGTCTAGGGTTTTGAAATTCATGAGTAATATAAAAAAGGCCTATAGAGCCTCATTGTAATTCATTCTGCTCATAAATATGCATTTAGAAGCCACATCTCTTCTCAGAGATAACTATCGACATTCGAGCAAATGTTTCAATTCTGAAATTTTACAGTTTCAACCTATTTCATTATTCAATAGAAGATATTGTTCACTAGATATCTATGTTATTCTTCATATCTTCGTGTTTATTGTATTCATTATGTTAATCAGTTCGTTTCACTCCTAAATTCGGATCAATATAAGCCACTTGCCCGATTCACTTGATTTTCACCACGACTAGTCTGTCTGTTCGATTTATGATACTTAGTCATTTTCTCAAGTTTTCTTTTCTCTCTCGATATTTCAATACTTAGTCGATTTTCAACTTCATTGTGGGTTCATTGGTCATAACTCTTCAAAAAAATTTCCCTTTACATCTGACCGATCCAGTCTCATACTTAGTCATTTCTTGAGTTGTCACCACGGGTTTGCGGGTCCACGGGTTTGTCTTGATTATAATATTTCTTGACATACATATGATCCTCCGTTGCTCCGCGATAATGCGTGTCTCATCTTGTCACTCTCCCCAAAGTACATTTAATGCTAATCTTATGAAAAATAACAAGTGGTTAAAATATTAAAAGGTCATTATTAATGGTGACCTTCTCGAGGTAATTCTCCACCGATTCAAATTTAATTTATATTAATATTTCCTTCAAAAGAAGAGTTTCAAGGTATATTATGGTAAAGGGCATTACTTTGAAATTAACATTTTATAGTGACTGTACAATAGTCTGTGAACTTCATCAAGCATGACAACGAGAAGAAGAGAACAATTTCGCGGGGACACTCTAAACCTGTTTGGTCTGGACGATCAAAGATTCTAGTAGTCAAGATCATACTAGTATTATTCATTACTACCACTGTCGGAAAGGAATGTGAACCAAGTTTGGACATCAGGAATTGCTTTAGCAGGTTGTGTACCAAAAGTTTTTGATTCCAAAGAACTAGTATACTTGTGCATGGACAAGCACAATAAAAATCAAGAGAATCCCCAATTTCTCTAGCACCTTTAGTCTTCAAGAAAATTCTCAAACTCCCATAGTCGATAATTACATTCAAAGGAGATGAAGCCAAGAGTTTCCCGTGAACAGTGGACTAGAGATTTTGCATGAATATCTTGAAGACTCGACAATGATGTTAGAAGACTTATCTAGCATCCAGGTCAGTTTGTTAAAAAACCCTTATCAAGAAATATGATGCCTTTTCACCGGAGTAGCTGGTCACGAATCTACAACTACTATTCCTCAACTGGCTCTATATATTTTACATTTACAGTTCATAAAAAAACAATTTTCGACTGGGCAAAGATTATTTTTTGAGAAATATCTTTTCAGCTATCAAATTTTAAGAAGAACAAAAAAATTTACATGTCTTCATACCTAATCTTCGCTATCACTTACTGTCATGTTTTCAAGGGTTTGAATTTGGGAAAACAAGTTAATTGTAAAATTGACCCAGTACAATTGTGGTACCCAACCTTATGGAAATAGAAGGCTACATATCATTTTTATAAAGTTCATAATGCATTTGTTTCTTCCTTCAAAAAACTTGTCTTTCGGCCTGTTACCCCCTCACATTAGGGGTAACTATGGAGATCACGTCTCGAGGCCCACAAGTAGAAGACATAGAGTGTTGAGAGCTAGATTAACTAGCATAGCCCTGTAATATCCCTCCTATTCATTGATTCACCATCATATGTCACTAGTAGCATATCAACGTCCATCACACCGGCCTGGCCCTAGAGGACAAAAGGTCTTGCTTCACGGGGTAATAAGTCTGGTATCATGGTAAGTGTCACCCTAATAATTGAAGCATTTGAATATGTTGCAAATAATTCTTTCTTGATTGCAGAACGTTTGCTGGGAATTCATACTCTTTGCCTTACTTAACCTTGGTGGATGTCATTTGGTCCGAGTAAGTTGGTCACCCTCGGGAATAGGGTGCTACTGGTGGTTTCCTTGAAGAGTCATCATCCACTCCCGATCATACTTATCACTTTCCACACCTCTTTCCTTCTGTTTCCTCATCTTTTTGGATTTTTAGGTGCACTGACCCAAGAAGGGATTGTACATCATTTCATGGGAAGAAGGGGATGAAGGCCCATGGGGAATGTAGTTGGAAAAAGATAAAATCCAAAATCATAAACCTTCCAAATGCTTGCCCAAGAGGTATTGAGAAACAATGAAGCATTATCTCTTAAAACCATAAGACCTGCAAAAACATTTTCATATTATATAGTCGTCCCACTTGTTGAGGGATCTACACGAGTGTGTTACAAGATATACTTTACCCCTATGGCACTCTGTGTACTTCTCCCTTCAACTAACATTGTGGAACTGCCTCCCAAGTTCTATGTTACCGATTTGGAGTACCCAATTGCTCTGGACTTTAATTAATTAATGACAATAAATGGGCTTGGAAAAATGTTGCATCGCGGATGAAGGGAAACACACCCTCTACAAAGGCACCATAAATGATATAATACGAACCCTTATATGTCATGAACCCCATGCCCAAAGGTCTTACCCACTCCACCTCAATCTCATACATGACTTATATGGGTTTCTATTGGAAAACATCCTTGACTCAGGGAATGATTAACCCAATAAGATTCTCTAATACCCCTCCCACACCTAAATTTGAAAAATTGTATAATTTCTTTAAGCATTTGTTTAGTTTAAAAAGGGGTGTTTGATGCACATGTTCAGGTGGTTTGATTATTAGATGTGGCTTACTTTACATGATTCTTGTGACTTATGGACCCTTGGAGGGCATATTTGTTTGTCTTTTCAAGACCTTGCCCGGTGGACAAGTGTTCATGAAGAGATGATTTTTTTGGACCTTCATGGGGACTTTGGAGCCTAGAGATGGATGCAAAAGCTCCATGTCTGGGGCTATCTTGTGATCACCATTTGCACAATGAAGAAAGAGGATGTTTCCTTTGGAGGCACTTTGACAGGCTTAGGAAGAGAGATTACATTTATCTCACAGTAGGATGTTGGGTTTTGGAGGTTGAGACATCACCCTAATAACCCATGATGTCATTAGGGTTTGATTGAGATGATGAGCTAGTTTGGATGTGACACTTGTGACATGTGATGAAAATGAGTGGCCTTTGGAGGCCTAACACCACCTCCTTCTAGCTTGGACGTCACCTTAAGAATCATAACGTCACCGTAAAGGGGTATGATGTCACCTTTTGAGGGTAATTTTGTAAAAAATGAATTTATTTTTTATTTTAACGAGTAAACTGAGAAGTAGGCTCAAAACTGTGAAAAGACACAATTGTTGGGTAATTAGGCCAGGATTTTCCGTATAATTTTGGTTGGAATTTTCATTTTTTATATCATAACTCTCCTCACTTGGAGAGAGGACTGAAATTTGTGCCCCTTTAAGGGTTATTGGCTTAAATTACTAAGCCACACTCTATTGGAGACTTGTTTGGATGCTACTTGGATGATTTCTTGGTGGAATTTTGGCAAATCTAGGGTTTTTCTGCTTGATTATTTTTGGTGAAGTAAGTAAATCTGTAATTTCCAATTCATGATAAATGTTTATGGTATGTTTACTTGTTCATAGTTAAGATTATGAAATTGCTTGCTTGAAAACCTAGGAGTAAGAAACATAAGGTGCTTCTTTCTTCCTCTTTATTTGCTAAGTTTTTCCTAAGAAGATCTTGTTCAGACAAAATTTTAAATCCCTAAAAGTGCTAGCACTTTAGAAGCTTTGTCTAGTGCTCGTTGCATTAAATATATTTCAATAGTTCAAGGAGAGGAAGTTACGCTAGGGCGTTAGGGTGCTATGCCCTAGTGGAAGCCTTCCTCAAACACTTGAATGCTTGAGGCCTTGAAGTGCCAACACCTCTATCATTCATCTCTTGGTCCTTTGACAAGTGTAATCATTTGTTTTCTCCAAGTTATTGTGCTGATATAATTGACTCCATAAGCCCTAAAGGCACTTATCTCTTGCTTCTCTCTTGTTGAAGGAATGATCATACACTTAAACTTTACTCTCTCAAGCTTGTACTAACCTTTAATAACCCTAGCTTAGATAATTTTTCTAATCTACTCTTTGATATTACAAAAAAATATTACGGCCACACTAACTGCAATTTTTTTTCTGCATAACTGACCTTAAACACTAGCTAAACATATTAGAACTTGCTTGTGACAATTGGTAATCATTCTACATAGTAAATGATGATTTTTCACTGCGTTTTCAAGCATTTATGAAGTATATTTCTTACATATGTTACAAAATATTATTTGTTGTTGTAAACTTTTACATTGCTGCAATTTAATATCAACTAGCTTATATTTACATTTTTCTATTGTCTTTTGAGGCTCTACTATCATTTTGGTACTTGGAATTGCCATATATATGCTCTATTTTTCTTGTTCCAGGCATGTACAGAAGTTACTCTTCATTTGCCTCAATCTCTTAGACATAGACCCTGTGATTTCGGTAACCAATGAGAGGGGGGATACACTTGACCATAACCTGGTTCCCATCCCTTTAGGTTACCAAGGATGCTTCCCCTCGTGTAGACCTCAGCTATCCCTAAAACATGGGTATTAAGGTGACAATGATAGGTTATGTTGTTTGTTACACCAATTTCCCCTACTTGTCTTGGGCTTTGGACAAGTATAAATTGTGCGATAATAGGGACGAAAATGTGAAGACTATCTTTAGAAGCAATGCATTTCCTGGATAAGAAAGGAAGCATTGAAGCCATGGAGCACTATAGTGTTATCGAAATTTATTGTTCTCGAGAAAAACCTTTGTATCTCCTGTATTATGTGTTAGACAAGATATTTGTTGTAGAGGTTTGCAAACAATATAGATTTTGGGCTCACTTCTTCCATGAAAAAAGAAAAAAACAATTCATTCCTTTTCCTTTGAGAATTGGGGAAATTTTTGTTGAGAAGTATTTCAAATATTGATGAATTTTCAGTGCATTTTGACTAGTATAACTTAAAGTTAGCAGATGAAATCAAAGGGTTCGACCCTAACCACTTGTTGATGGATTATATGATACCTGTCAACTTTAGTGTTTCACTTGATAATTCATTTATATTTGGAGAAGAAGAAGGCGACATTCAAGACCATCAAGCAGAGTTTGTTGAAAAGAAACAAGAGGACATTGAGATTGTTATTAGCACTACTGAGATTGTTATTAACAAAAGGAAGAGTTGTTAATAAAAGGAGTACTCATTCTCTTAATGTCTCTTAAAAAAGTAGCCAACCAAAACTAAATATTCAGTTAGTAACACAAGAACAAAATAAGTCTTCAATGGATAATTATGATGACAGAGGTGACCATAACCCTCCTAAGGGAAGTCTTGAAAGACCCCATAAAATTCCAGTAACCAATAAAAGAAAAAGGCAGATAAATCAAGAAGAAACAAATGAGGTTGAACTTGAAGATGAAATCGCTATTGAAGACATGGACCTGGATGCCAGTATTGAAGACAAAGAATTCCCTGATGTAGAACAAAGAGTTCAAGAAAGTAGACAAGTTGCAACAGAACTTGCCACACAAGAAGCAATTCTTTTTGAAGAATAATCCTTAACTCTGCATAATGCTCTCTTCGATAAAGATTTAAAGAAATTAGTTTTTGAGAAATATCATTCAAAAAGAAAAAAATTTCAAGGAAAGTCGAGCTCGGAACTTGACCTAAATGGAGTTCCACCATCGAAAATTGTACGAATTCATGAAGTCACAACCCAATTGCTACAATTGATCCCTAGAGAAGCTTTGATAGAACACCAAAATCTAGTTCAATATTGAGAGGGACATCAAGTTTACTTGCTGCAGTCAGAAGACATGTTGGGGAAAATATTAAGAAATGAATGTCTTTCATCCTCGAGACTTGGGAACTGGCAAATAATTTCATTTCTTTAGGATCAAGGATGACGAACCTGAGACAATATCTATAGGTCGACTTAGAAAATGACGAGGAAATTTATAAAATATTTGTTACCACATTTTTTATGAAAGTTTCAAATATGCGTGAGTTCAAAAGAAAAGAATAAGATCTACCCTCCCCGGTTTGCATTAAACAACTAAATGCATGATGGATTAAAATAATTAAATGTTTAAAAGAAATATTAGATGATCTTGACACTTTAAGTGTCAAAAAGGGAGAATCATATCTCAAATTAGTTGAGTTGGATCTAGCTGGAACAAGCAGAGAAGTTGATGACCCAAAGATAATTTTAAATTATATATTTATGACTAAGGAGTAGTTTGAAAAGAAACCAGAATCATTGAAATCAACATCGGCTGAGAGATTCAATAGTTTAACATAGTATTCAGAGTTTGAAGTAGAAACTTGGTTAGTCAATTATGTAAACAAGAATGAAGATATAGAAGGCACATTAAATCAAATTTCAATTGAATATCGAGAGTAAGGAAAGAAGTAACTGTCACACCAATGAGAGATTACATTGAAAATTGGTTAAAGCAAGCTTTAATCAAAATAATGGAAACATATCAAGAAATGGCAATTACAAATGGTCAAGGAATCCCAACAAAGGAGAATACAAAAGGAACATCAACCAAGAAATAGTGGAGAGAGAGAAATGCATCACAGTGAGTAAATTGATCACATCATTCATGATGCCTCTATTCTTTTTCTCTTCTCGTTCAAGATTCATCCAGTTGTGTCTTGTCTTTCTTGAGAAAACATAACCGATTTTTTCTATCGTCTCCTTATTTATTCTTTTTAGGTTCAACCCTATTCCACTTTCATTTTATGGTCCACGGGAGCTCAATCCTAGTCCAATTGGACGAATGCTATTTTTATCTTATTAACAAACTATTAAAGACTATTTTTTTTCAACTCCCAAGAGAACTACTTTGGGGTGTAATTTCATTTACTTCTCGAACTCTAAGTTATTGAGTATGAGATGTTTGAAGTGTGCCTATCATATTCTCTATTATTTTGAATGACATACTATTTTTAAGTTCTCTCAATTGTGGACTTGTGTCTTTCCTTCTTATGATGTAATCAAAATTATGATACTGTGATGGATGTGAGAATTATATTATTTTTCATATAATTGTTATTCATTTCGGTACAATATTCTGCACATGTTCTATCATAGTCTTTGAAATATTCATGGTCCTCTTCTCATGAATTCTTTTTGTGAATATATTATTTTTCAATCATTAATATTTTTTGTTTTGTTGAGCGATAAATATTGAGGTTTCTTTTGAATATCTCCTATTTTAATATTCCAAGTATCAAGATATATCTTTCAAAAAATACAGAGGAGTACCACCTCTATAAAATCACAGAGGGATATTTTATCCTCATGAGGTTGTTGTTTGGATCTTAACAAATATAAACATCAACAATTTTCTATGCTTATATTTCTTTGATATAGGAAATATAATACATGTACATGCATCTACCATGTTTTTACATTACTTGCTTTTTATTTCTTTTTTTAACTTTTCTAGTCACTTTTTATTTATCTTTTTAAACTTTTCTTAAGAATGTCATTTGACATGTTCCTTTGATATAGGAAATATAATACATGTACATGCATCTACCATGTTTTTACATTACTTGCTTTTTATTTCTCTTTTTAACTTTTCTAGTCACTTTTTATTTATCTTTTTAAACTTTTCTTAAGAGTGTCATTTGAGCATTTATTATTAGTTATTATTCATGATTTAGATGTCGTGTTTTTTGGAAATTTTATTACTTATGGTTGTTATCTATCTAATGTTACAAGTTATCTTATTACAATAAAAAATCCCTATGCCAAGATTTTATTTTACACTATACTCACTAACTAATTATGTGTATGTGTATTGTGAATAATCCAACATACATAACAACTGTGAGATAGACATGGTTATAAAGCATCACCTACATCCAAACAATTCCTACTCTAGAAGCTCGCTTTAGAGTGAAACTCTCTAGGTTAACATGATGGCATCCTCCATCACTTTGATACTAACACCATCAATGTTTTCGATGCCATGCTTTGTGGTTTGTCTTTGGCTTGTAGTTATCATCTACATGGTGTCGTGAGCTATATTATTACTATAACATATTCCCATGTTAAGAGATCATCACATAATAATACTTTCCCCATATCATCACACATTAATTCTTTCCCCCAACCCCATGCTACTTTTAATTTAGATTTATATCAACTCTATGTAACCTAGAAAGAGTGGAAATTTAAATGTAGCATATGTCTACACATATTAGGTGCCTGCATTCTACCTTACTTAAAAAAATTGGTCACAATAACCCAAATCACAAATAATAGAGAATAGAGGTACTGCCACACGAGCACAAGTAATTTTATATGTAAATGCATTGATGCCCTTTTCTTGGAGGTAGTGGTTCTCATATTAATATATTTATAGATTGGTTGTGGAGTGATTATGCTTGTTTATTTGGCTTTCTCTATGTTCTTCTGTACAATCGACCTATATGCATCATGCTTGTAATAGTGAATAATAATAAAATGTATTAAATCAAATACACGTATGATCTAGATTGGATCATTATATTATTTGTCATATATCTCGATGCTTTCAGAGTGGAAAAAATTGGAGGAATTAACTTGCACGGTCATTTTAGTGGCAGGTCCTGGTTTGGAAAATTGGGGTTTGAAACCTTTCAAATCCATTTCGAGGCATCAAACAACTTTTTTTGGGTCAAAAAATTCCTTACAATATCTTAAACCCCATGATGCTATTTTATACATTGATACCTTTAGAACAATGCAAAAATATCATCAATTAGAGCCCCTGTGCAAAAGTTATGCCTTCCGCAAGTTGACCTACCGTGTTGACCACCATGGTATGAGAGGATGCCATGTTAGCCCCGTTACTCACATATATGGGGCTAGCCACATATGCAATTTCAAGAAGATTCTAGAAGGTCCTAAATATTATCACAATTGAGGATATAAGAAGTGAAAACCCTACCCCTAGATGGCTATCGGGATATGTTAAATACCAAGCTGCTAGGAGGAGAAGGGGTTCCATTCTATGCTATTGTATTTTGTTCCATAACATAACATAACAACCAGGAGTGGGAAATTAAAGAGTATAATAGAGGGGTTTAATGTTTTGTAGCATCCTAACAGGCTACAGGTCTCAGGTAACTCCATGGAGAGTGCCTTCTCCTTTGTACTTGCATTATTTCCATATTAGAGAAAAGAGAGCAGAGTAGCCTCACCTTCTAGCTAGGTTTTCTCTTGTAAGGGTTTCTGAGAGCAAATATTTGTGTTATTTTTTGGATGGTGTGTGATTGTGTTTTATTTTTCTCCATTTTTCGAATTTTATCTATTTCATGCATAAGCAAAAAATCAATAACTAAAGATTCCAGAATCTAAAGGAATTTAACCTTCATAGTGTGAATTTCAGTTTTGTTTATCAGATTTGTTGCGACGAACTGTTCCAGTGGAATATCCATGAAAGTTTACAAATCAACCTATCTCACAATGTTTTGGAATAATTTATGCTCCTATAAAATCCCCATCCCTTCTTTCATATTCCCAATTCTCATTATCTCTCTCACTTCTAATCAAATATAACATAACTATAGCTTAAAAACTCAAATATTTTAAATCATGTTATAGTTTGAGGCCATTTTGGGGTTTACTATATAGGGAATCCTATATCGTGAATTGCTTAACCTAGCTTCAATATTTATTCCTATGGGGTTTAGCTGAAGAATACACAGTTCCTAATCTTATGGTTATAACAATGGCATAAGCAACCATATTAGCACATAGAGTGACAATGTTTCTTGAGAGGATAAAACCTTGGTCCAAATGTCATCAATTAAGATCAAGTTACATGTCTTGGTAGTTGAGTAAGATAAATAAAATATATCCAGGCATGTATAACTATGCCACTTTGTAGAAAATATTGCTTTATTCAAGATAAACTATTTTCTTCCAAATTATGTTGAAACAAAAATATATTAATGTATACAAATGACCAAATAGATGTCAATGGGAACTAATAGTATGGTTGGTAAAAAGAGAAAAATAAGGAATCACTAGTGTACCTCCTAAAAAAGTAACAAAACTAAACAATCAACACTGCTTAAAGATAATCATGGAAACATAAAAGGGTTTAACGAATGAAGGAAACCCTATACAATGTATAGGAGAATAATCATGAAGAATAAGAACATAATGAAGATAGGAGATTAGTGTTAATATAAGACATTGGGAGGATTTGCAATGTCGTCGATCATAGTAAAGTACCTAATGCATGAGTAGAGAGGAGGTGGTTGGTCTAACTTAGGGGGTTGTAAAGCACACCACAACAACTCTCCTACGATCTAAGGTTGACATACCCATGGAGGGGAATAACACGGTGAGCCATTCTTGCCTCTTGGGTCTCAACTAGATGTGGAGGAGAGAACTGTAGCTTGAAAATGGACTCTAGAATCAAAGTGATGACTCAATGTCAAGGTGACACAGTCGAGAGCACAATACTTGACATGTATTCTATTATCTATCTCAATGTCCATATAATTTATAGGGCATTTGACTTGACCCAAGGGATGATATGAGATGAAAGAAAAAAAAAAGATTCGTCTTGGAGCCCTAGTAGACCCACACAATGCTTATAGTTGGAATGCATTGGTCTCTCTAATAAACAATTCCAAACATCTGTGGCGGGGGGATAGGATAAAGAGGACAATACCCTCCTAAGTCTTACCGGAGACAATCAAATTTCCCTTATATGCCATAAATTGGTTTTTGGTGTAAATTTCCTTGAAATACCTAGTCGGGTACTTCAAGAATCATTATAAAATCACTAAACTTGGTCAAATTTAAAGTAGAAAATAAGGAAAACTATGAATTGGTTTATATAACAATTCAAAATGCCATCAGTTCTATAGAATGGGTTCCATGGTACTTTGGAAGAAAAAAAATATGCGAAAGTGTAGTGCAAGATCAAAATAAAACATTGCAACTTACCTTAAACAATACACCCATGTTTATCTTGTTAATCAGTTGGGATGCTAACAGAAGGCCGATAAAAGGCGTGCAATCACAATTGATGGGCATCATAGGTGAAAATTCCTAAATGCAAAAGGTGTTTTGTAGGTGGAGTATTCACTTTCTTCAATACCATTTACATTCCTAAAGTTAGCGGAGGTGGTAGAAAGGGGGGTCGTTCCATTGAGTTTGTTATAAATCTGGTTGCTAGAGGGCTCCATTAAAGAAATGAAATCACCTCCAACATCACCTATCATTTTATGAGGAATCCACTAATTTTCATTTTCCTTCTAAATTTGGGTTAGGGCCTGAGAATGGTTTGGAAAATCCTGTAGCCATTCATCATCAATGAATGACATTTCACTGGTCTTATTCAACTTCCCGACGACTTAATCATGATTGTCAAGGTAAAACCTTTTCTAACACCTCTTGTCCTCCTATGACTAAATTGAAGAACTGGATTTAGCATTGTAAAACAAATGGACCATCTATTACATATCGACATATGCACTCACATGCCGACATATGCACTCACATATGCACTCAAATAGGCGCGTGTATACTCACAAGGACTTGGAGACAAAAAAGAGAGGAAAAGGATCAAGATGGTTATCTTCATTATCATCTAAATTGTAATGTTATTGTTCTTGAGCCAACCATTCAAGCTCATTTGCATCTAGAATCTCCATCTCCATCTTTACTAAAAAGGGTCAAGATTTGCTCTTCCTTTCTATTTTTTGTTTAGTGTGTGGTACCTATTCATGCAAAATTGGCGGGAACAATGTTCTAAACCCAGGTTTATATATCCTGGAGTTTGAATTGGCAACCATTTTACCTATATCAATGACGATTAAAAAATCGTTTATCATATTTTCTAAGATTGTCAAATCCCACTAGTGTGATTGGATTTCGAGGGTTTCGTTATGTAAGGCGACCGAGTTTTGAAACTCGCAGTAGTTGGGAGGAGACACCCAAAAAAATCTAGCCATGTTAAGGGTTGGTGTGGCCCAGGCCGAGTGTGATCCCCGGGTGATTTTGATGGCTTAGATGCCCTCAGGTCATGGTTTCTTAGATCACAGGCTACTCCCACGAGTGATGGACATGCTAGCACAAAAAAAAAAACCATATTTTCTAACATTATTACAAAGTGTATAATACTTTTATCACACCATGCCACTTAAATGCTTTCTAAGTTTTGTTTTTCCTTTTTTTAGTTGGCATTTCAACCTCCCTGAAGTTTGGTCTACATTCACTAAGGTTGTCATAGATGACTCAACGACATCCACATGGGGGCTATTACATCGATATCTATCAACCAACCTAAGATCTTGATCTAGGTGGATCTCGATGGCCATCCACCTCTTCCACATAATCAAAGTTTGTCAATTACAACCATCATGTAATGATTGCATAATGGGCTTATGTACATGCCTACAATGTAAATGTAATGGATCCCATCAGAACTCTGCAGTTAAGCGCACTTGGGCTAGAGTAGTTCTGGGATGGGTATCCTCTTGGGAAATCCTAGTGTTTTACATGCCTATGGTATTTTGTAAACTTAGATCAATTTATCCCACATGCATCATGGGAATTATTCTCCTCACTCTCTCATATATAATCGAGGTGAAGGAGGTCCTTTAAGAATGCAATGGAGTGTGATGTAATTCTTATTACAAATGAACATAACTTACATCTCTTTCTCTTAAGAGATAAGCTACCACCATTCTAGCCAGTTTGTGTTCTACAATATTTTTCTATTTTATTCATTAATAGAAGTTGGGTTTCACTATATTTTTGTGTTCTCTACTATATTTTTGTTTGTATCTCATTTCCTTCTCAACATAATCTGGATCAATGGTATCAGAGCAATATGCTCTTTGTTAGTTCTTGATGCATGTTCCCTATAGGGTCAGGGTATAGAGAGTTGGGTCTCCAGCTAGTTTAGATCAGGGACGACTGATCTCGCGAGCCCAAGTGACCTCCCATGGTGGAAGAAAAGATAGCTGACAGAGGAAGAGATCCTTTCAAGATATTGCTCAAGGAAACCCTCTTGTGACAGAGGAACAATATGATGGACAACTTCTCTCATATCTTTCAACAATTACTAGTGGCGACCGAGGCATATTTGACAAGCATCCATTTCATAGGTACGATGCCCTTTGAGTTATAAGTTAATTTTGATGTCCCCTTATTTTAAGGCCAGATAAATGGAGATGCTCTAGGAAAATGGTTGAATCTACTAGAAGGTTATTACTCTGTCCAAAATATTTTCGATGACGAAAATATCACCTTTGTGCTCCTTAAATCCCTTTCCCATGTCAAATCGTGGTGGGAAGGTTATTGGGAGAGGCACATCGTGGATGAATCTACACCAATAGGGATAAAACCCACCTAGGAAGCCTTTGTAGATGCCCTCAAGGAGGAGTTCTACATTGTTTGAAGCTATGATGACTAGTATATGAAATAGACGACTCTATGTCAGGAGAGAGACCAGATAGTGCCAGAGTATACCAACATATTCCATACCTTGCGCTCAAAGCTGGGTATTCAAGATCCTGAGAGACACCTAGTTCTGAAGTACCGTAGTGGCCTACATAGGTACATATAAACATAGATGGATTTCTTGGACATCTCCTTTTTGGGAGATGCTTACCAATATGATGTCAAAACTAAGCAAAAATTTAAGTAGCGAAATAAGCGAACATTTGGGTCTGCAAATCCACAACAACAAAAGCATGGAAAAGGTGGCCCTAACTCACAGAACAAGGGACTGAGCAAGGAAGGCCAAACTCAAGAGAGTCAGTCCAATATGTAGGAAAATAAGGGTAGGAGGAAGATGAAGAAGGATAATGGAAAATGGTGTGAATTCCACAAAATCTCTTGGCACAACATTGATGAATGCCACTCAAAACAATAATTGTTGGTTGAGCTTAAAGAAAAGGGGTTGGACCTTGACTCAAACTTTGATTCAAAACAAGGAAAGTAGAACATTGATGCAAAACCCAGTGCTACCATTGCAACCGCAAAGAACCAACAAGGCGAGTCGTAGGAGCTTGAGGAGGGGGAGTTCCTCTTCCATTCACATATGTGTGTGAAGGGGACCCCACTACATTTGATTGTTGACAATGAGATCCAGAAGAATCTGATCTCAGTTAAGGTCATCAAGAGATTGAAGTTGTCAATGATGCTACACCCCTAACCATACACCATTGGTTGGTTGAGCCAAGGATGAGACCTTCACGTCAGCCAACAATGCCGACTATCCTATGACATCGAGCCCTTCAAAGATGAGGTATCGTGTGATGTTGCCCCACTTGAATTCTATGATGTTATTTTAGGAAAACCATACATGTGGAAATGTCACGCTATTTATGAGCCTCGATCCCATAGTGTCATTGTTACTTTAGGGGATCAACTCTATAGGATACCAGAGGTAGTTATGACTACTTCCATTTCATTGATCTTGGAAAAACAATGCCACAAAGTAATCTCTTAGACCACATAGTTTTCCCTCTTCACGATCTAATCAAAAGGTGAACAAAAGGTCACTTCGACCACCATAGTCTCAGCCTAAAACCTTTCTATACAACAGAAGCAGGTCGACAATATTGTAGAGGAGCACAAATATATTTTTTACTTCACCTACAAGGGTTCCTAAACACTACCAAGTCAAGCATTCTATTGACTTGGTGCCTGGTGCTCCCTTACCCAATGGTCCATTATATAGGCACTCCCTTCCGAAGGATGAGGAAATGAAGCGTCAAATTCATGAGTTTATTCAAAAGGGCCATATTCGATCAAGATCCTCACCTTGTGGGAGCCCAATTGTGTTGGTGCAAAAGAAGGTTCCTTATGTTAAACATAGCTACAATAGAGTTCTGTACAAATCTATTGGCCACGACCCTTTTCGGGTGTGCTTGGGGTTCTAACCATTAGTCCCCATTGATATAGCTCTTCTTGATGCATCTTTACCAACAATGTCCTCACACACTCAGACCGAGGGATATTGTGCAACCAAATTGGTTGAACACATCCAACACCTCCAACAAAAGGTTCATGACATCCTTAAAGAGGCTAATGCTAAGTACAAGCATGAGAACTACTTCATCAAGGCAAACGACTCACCAAGGTTCATATTCAACAAAATTTTCCCCATCTCCCGAGGGAACTTGACACAATGGGGACCATTTCTCTCTAAGGGGGGAGGACTAATCTAGGTGGATGTTGGTAGCCATCCACCTCTTATAATGAATCAATGTTTGTTAATTACAACCATCATGCAATGATTACCTAGTGGTGTTATGTATATGCCTATAGCGTCAATGCATCAGATACCATAATAACTTTGTAGTTAAGTGCACTTGGGCTAGAGTAGTATTAGGGTGGGTGACCTCTTGAGAAGTCCTAATGTTTTACATGCCTATGGAATTTTGTAAACTTAGACCAATTTATCCCACATGCATCATGGGAATTATTCTCCTCTCACTCTCTCATAAATAATAGAGGCGAAGGAGGTTCTTTGAGCATGAAATGTAGTGTGATGTAATGCTTATTACAAATATGTGTAGTCGACATCTCTTTCTCTTCAAAGATAAGCTACCACCATTCTAGCTAGTTTGTGTTCTACAATATTATGCTATTTTATTCATTAATAGAAGTTGTGTTTCACAATATTTTTGTGTCCTCTGCTATATTTTTGTTTGTATCTCATTTTGTTCTCAACATAATTCTGATCAGATCCATCATTGTAACACTGTATAAAATACCGAGCCATTGATGATGACATGATTGCTTTCTATGGGGATGCCAAGTGGACTTCAACCCACGACCTCTCGAAGTCCCACGTGTGTCATATATCATAACATTGGCGTTTGATTTTAGACATACAAATTGTTAGAATTATTATGTACAATAGCGATGTGTCATATGACACCTGTTGGCATTGTTGATACATTCTCACTTAAAATCAACACAATATTTTAACCTTTTTAAAGATAAAAATAACAACTTCTTGAGTATATTTATAAGATAACAATGTGTGATGACGGTAGATATGTAGCAACAAGGGTGTGGGCCTTTGTCGCCATGCCTAGTGGAGCATCCATGATTTTTTATGGATGGTCTAGACATAGATATTTTACCTAAATCATTATCAACACAATTAGATCATCTAAATCTAGGCATTTTTAGTGTTTGTTTTCCAGGGTTGTTGTCACGTTGCTTCAACTAGGCTTTGTTTTTAGAGGTGAAATGGTTCTTCGACCTTTGTATCATCAGTTCAATGGCCTCAAAGGATTGACCTCAGAAGTGAAGGATTGAGAGTCAAATTTTTGTGGTGACTTTTGTGAATTTGAGCTTTTATCTACTTCTATTATGGTTTCATATAATGAAATTATAATACATGGAAGATATGTCCTTTGTCATACAAAAGGGCCCTTGGTTTTGTTTTGTTTTTTTATAGTAGAATTATAGTATAAGGAAGGTAAAGTCTCTTTCATACAAAAGGGCCTTAGTTTTGGGGTTTATTTTTTATAATGGAATTCCAGTATAGGAAAGATAGGCTCTTTGTCATACAAAAATGCCCTTGGTTTGGGGTTTCTTTGGGTATTTTCATCAAACCATAATACGAAAATCACTTGTGCCACAATTGGTGTGGAGTTTGGATCTAAGCAAGGCTTTACTAAATTTAGAATAGTATAACAATGTACATTGAATTTTGGGTGGAAACAAAGGAAGGCAAGATTATCGATACATAAGGAATGTCAAGCAATTTTATGTTAGTAGGAGGGGCACAATCTTTGTGGACCCCCCATTAGCATAAGGATTGTGGTATATTGGGACTTATATGTTGCCATAGATCATACATCAAGACCAATGCATGATATCACATAAGAGGATAAGCGATTTTAAGTCATAAAAACCTTTTGAAGACACGAAACATGGGATATCCCGATGTGGACTCTCATGTTTGATTTAACTGTTTATTATTCACACACACACACACACACACACCATGTCCCACAAAGGGGGAGCACAAGGAATTATGCATATTCACCTCATAGCTAATCAACCATTACGTTTATAAGAAGGCCAATACACTTGTTGTCATAAGGATCACGGTATGTTGTGACATATATGCTATCACAAATTAGACCTCACAACCAATGCAAGATAACACACAAGAATAGGGGGGAGTTTAAAGTTGTAGGAACTATTCGAAGACACTAAACATAATGTATCTCAATGTTTATTATCTTCTTAAATATTCATTGTTTATTCTTCACACATGTGCACCCAAGCAACACATCCCACAAAGGAGGAAGGGAAATTCAAGCAAGAATGTATGCTCATACTTCAACCAATTAACCGTTGTGTTAGTAGGAGGGCCACTACCGTTGTGGAAAACCCCACTGGCACAAGGATCATGGTATGTTGGGACTTTTATGTTGTTGAAAACAATGTAGAAATTTCAATACACTTAATGTATTTCCTGTGATTCTCCTGATCTAACAATTATATGCCATTGTTAAATACAAAATCGCTTCTACTATTATTCTTGCGGAAATTAAACCACGATCACAAAGTGAAATATCAAGAACACATAACACAAAAGTTTTTCCGGGAAAGCGTAAAGATAAAAACACCACTATCATATATTATGTATATCATGGATCATGAAACAATCTCATACAAAACTCTAATCCAAGAGCTCTCAGTACAATACAATCGTCTCACACTGTCATACAAAAACTCAACAAATACATGTGCCAATCTTCTGTGTCCAGACAACTTGCCTCCTCTGCACAATCCCTGCAAATAGAATTCTCACAATTGAATTTGAATTGCCTAGTTTGCACATGTTCATGAGCATATCCACTGCATGTGTGATTGCATGAGTGCACTTCACTCAAATCACATCTGATAGCCAAATTGTCCCTTTCATCTATTATCTCAACTAGGTCTCCACTGGATCTAACATGAATGTAGTTAACCGTGGTGAATCTTCAGTTGCATGTGAGTTCATTGATTGTGAATTAATTAATAATTAATTCACTGAACTCTCACTAGTGCAAGTTTAGTTACTACTAGTACAACTGGGCTTAACTCACTTAACTGAGTTAAACTACTTCACAACTCTCATAAATACACTCATAATTTTGTCACAACTCCAACTCATTCAGTTATAAATGAGATAATAGATTAATATTTATTGTCCAATTTATTTAAGGGAAAAGTAAATTAGACACATGTTTCTTGTTGACTTTCCAACACTCCCTCTCAACAAGAAATGGATTATCCTTCACCCCGATCCTGTCTCTATGATATTTGAATTTGTTCCTGGTGAGTGCCTTCGTTAGAATGTCTACATCCTGATCTTCTATAGGAATGTATTGAAGCAACATGATCTTCCGCTGCACACAATCTCTGATATGATGATACCAGATATCTATATGCTTAGATCTATCATGAAACATAAGATTAATCGAGAGTTTAATGCAACTCTGATTATCACAATGAATCACTGTCGGATCTAAATGAGAACCAAACAAACCAACCAAGATCTTTCTCATCTAGATAGCCTCGCATGCAGCTTGACTCGCTGCCATGTATTCCACTTCCGTTGAACTAAGTGCCATGGATCTTTGTTTCCTACTGTACCAAGAAACAACTGTAGATCTAATACTAAAGATCCCCCCGGATGTGCTCTTTCTATCCATTGGGCTTCCCACCCAATATGCATCCATGAAGCCATGCAACTTCACCTCATCCATTTGTCTGTACCATAATCCATACTCAGAAGTGCCCTTCAGATATCTCAGGACATGCTTACCTGCCTTCCAAAAGAGTTTGGTAGGCTTAACCATCGCTTGACTTAGCTGGTTAACCGCATAACAAATGTCCGGTCTCATGTTCACTAAATACATTAACGAACCTACTAACTGTCGATAGACAGTAGCATCCACTACCTCTCCAGAAGTAGCATCCTCTTTCCTCCAGTTTCCTGGAAGAGGAGTATCCATGGGTTTGCAACCCTCCATGTGAAACTTACCCAATATCTCCCTTGCATACTTGCCTTGAGACACAAAAAGTTCACCATCTCGCTGCCATATTTCCAATCCAAGGAAATAATGAAGAAGGCCCAAATCCTTCATCTCGAACTCCTTTGCAAGGCGATCCTTACATGAGTGTATCAACTGCTCATCACCAGTCATTATTAAATCATCAACATAAAGAACAATGATTTAGAGATTACCCTCCACCAAAATTTGGTATAGGTTTGCATCCGCTTCACTTTTGGTGAAGCCCAGTCCGGTGAAATAGCTGTCTATCCAAGTGTACCAAGCACGAGGTGCTTGCTTCAGCCCATACAATGCTCTCTTGAGTCTGCACACACATGACTCCCTGTCAAAGGTCTCAAAAAATTTTGGCTGTTCAATGTACACTTCTTCCTCAATGATCCCATTGAGAAACACAATTTTTACATCCATCTGATGAATGCACCAGCCCATCTATGCTGAGAGTGCAAGGATGGATCTTATGGAAGAGTACCTTGCGACAAGTGTAAAGGTCTCATCATAATCTATCCCCTTGATCTATGAGAAGCCTTGGGCCACAAACCTAGCCTTGTATTTCTCCACACTCCCATCAACATCTTGCTTTACCTTGTAGATCCATCTTGAACCTACCACTGATTTATCGACCGGTCTTGGGACAATTTCCCATGCATTGTTTTTGACAATGGAGTCATACTCCTCTACCATAGCATCAACCCAAGTGGGATCCTGCACTTCTTTCTGAAAGGAAGATGGTTCAGTCACAATACATTTGCTCATGAGAGCCATGTATCCAACAAATTGATCAGGAGACTGTCTCTATCTGCGCTGTGAAGTAGGGGCTCCCACATTCTGTGCAACATCTAGTCTCAATCTATCAGCTTCCATGGTGCACTTTCTGCCATTTCTGTTGCATGGCTCTACTTGAGTGGTTTCCTCCACTCCACGAACCTCCTCATGTGGCTGATCCACACCTTGAGACTCATCTTTGGGAACCAACAGTTCCTCTTCTGCATGCAAGTCTAGCTCCCTCTCAAGCGACAACCGCATGGCTTTCCCCTCATCGAATTTTATATCTCGTCGCATAACAGTCATCTTACTGTTAGAAAAATACACATGATAAATATGGGGTGTTTCTATGTACCCCACAAATATTTCAACTTTGGCAGTCGGTTCCAGCTTCTTCCTGGAATCCTTGGTCACATGCACATAAACAAATGATCCAAAAATCTTAAAATGAGAAACATCAGGTTTCTTACTAGTGAAAGCTTCTTCAGGTGTACTCATGCCAAGTATTCTATGAGGACAACAGTTTTGCACATAAACCACAGTATTGCATGCTTCTACCCACAAATGCATTGGTAGGCCCTGATCATGCAACATTGCTCGTGATGCACCCACGATCGTTCTGTTCTTTCTCTCCGCGACCTGACCATTTTGCTATGGGTTATTTGGCGCTATGAGTTCTCTTCGAATTCCTTCTTTGCTGCAGAAGTCTTTGAATTCGTTAGAGATGTATTCTTCACCATTTACGCTCCTTAGAGATTTCGCTTACTTCCCCGACTCTTTCTCCACCAATGCTTTAAACTTATAGAACTTTGATAATGTTTGATCCTTCTTCTACATGAAGAATATCCAACATTTACGAGAAAAGTCATCAACAAAAATAACATAATACCTATGTTTTGCTGTTGAAGCAACCGAGAATGGTCCACACACGTCTGTGTGAATTCTCTCCAGGATCACCGAAACACGGATCTCCTTTTCATGAAAGGTGGACTTTACATACTTCCCTAGGGTGCACCCCTTTCACTGATCTAGCTGACCAAGTGTTCCCATTGGAAGTCCAGTAGATATTTGCTGCATGATCTTCAAGGCTCCATGATGAAGATGGCCTAATTTCCTGTGCCATAATTCGCCCTCATCTCGACTCACCACTTTTTCTGCCTTGCCCACCATGGCACTGCAACCATCTACCTCCAACATATAGAGATTCTTAACTCGAATCCCTATCTTCTTGACTTGACCCATTTCTTTATGTCACAGGTAGTCTTTTCCACCGCTAAAAGTAACGTCATAGCCTTTGTCCTCCAACATTGCGACTGAGACCAGGTTTTCTTCAGACCTGAAACATGCATAACATTTTTCAATTGAAATGGTTTACCTGACTCCCTCTGAAAGGTAATGGTACCAATACAAGTCGCACTGTATCATCCATCGTCACCCATATCTATATGCATTCTGAGATCTTTCTCCTCCAAGTGACTGAAAGACTCTTTATATCCCATCATGTGGAAGGAAGTGCCACCATCCAAATACCACACCGATACCGATGCACTTGAAGCCATGCATGCGATCAAAGATAAATCAAGTTCAAATTGTGAGACAAGATCCTCACCAGTTGCAGCTCCAACAACCGTCTTGTTCTTCCTGTTCCGCAGATAGTTAGTAGCGAGATGCCCATGTTCGTGATAGTGAAAACACTTCACTTTGGACAAATCTAGCTTCTTGACTTTAGACTCGGATTTTGAATGGAATTTCTTCCCTTTCCCTTTCCTTGTCTTGGCAGTCAAAGCACAATCCTCTTCATCATCACGTTTTGATGAAGATCCATCTCTGGTGTTCTACCTGAACTCCTCTTGCACTAGATCTAACCATAGTTGTTCCCAATCTGGCAATTTTTCCCTTCCATTGATAGAGTCTTGATAACTGTGCCAACTCTTGGGAAGTCCTAGGAGAGCCAAGCTCACCAAATCATCAACAAAGATTGTTATTCCCACACTACCAAGCTCATCCCGACATTGGACAAACTTCGTGAGATATTTTGGAATGGAGTCGCCCTTCTCCATCTTTATCTTTCTGAGTTTATCTTTGAGCGCCAATTTCCTATGGTCGCTACTGTTTTGGAACAGATCCGTCAAAACCTTACACATTGCATGTGGTGTGGATTTCCCATGGAGACTTGAGACAATGTGGTCTCGTACTCCCTGCAACAGAATCCTCTTCGCCTTTGCCACTTTCTTTTGCCATGCATCAAGATTTGCAGTGTCTGTCGCATCCGGCTTAGGAACATCTTTGTCAATGTATTCTGTCAAGCCATTGTCTTTGAGTACTGCCTCCATCCTATCCTTCCAAGCAATGTAGTTCGAGGTTCCCTCGAGTGCATACTCCAACCTCAAGCCATTGAAATCTATTTTGATCTTGAATCAACTGTAGCACCAAGAAAGTCCTTCTGCAAATTCAAATTTTATCCAACCACAGACTCAACTGCTTCAATCCTTGTTGCCCTGGGAGGTTTGCACCTGACCAATTACTAGCTTGAGGGAAGTTCGCACCTCACCTGTGTATAGCCTGCGAACTGTTTGAGGGAGTTCGCACTGTAATTCACAATGGGGTGAGGGAGGTTCGCACCTCTCCTTTGAGCAGCCTGTGAGAATCCTAAGGGAGGTTCACACCTCTCCTTTGAGTAGGGTGCGAGAGTTTCTGCTCTCAGAAATGTGCAAAGTTTTCAGTATTAAGGTTCACACCCTGCCAGAGATGGGACCTGCGAAAATACTATTATTTTCGTACCTCACTTCCGTGGCTCCATGGCTCTGATACCATGTAGAAATTTCAATACACTTAATGTATTTCCTGCAATTCTCCTGATCTAACAATTACATGCCACTGTTAAATACATAATTGCTTCTACTATTATTCTTGCAGAAATTAAACCACGATCACAAAGTGAAATATCAAGAACACATAACATAAAAGTTTTTTCGGGAAAGCGTAAAGCTAAAAACCCCACTATCATATATTATGTATATCATGGATCATGACACAATCTCATACAAAACTCTAATCCAAGAGCTCTCAATACAATACAATCGTCTCACACTGTCATACAAAAAATCAACAAATACATGTGCCAATCTTCTGTGTCTAGACAACCTGCCTCCTCTGCACAATCCCTGCAAATAGAATTCTCACAATTGAATTCAAATTTCCTAGTTTGCACATGTTCATGAGCATATCCACTGCATGTGTGATTGCATGAGTGCACTTCACTCAAATCACAACTTGTAGCCAAACTATCCCTTTCACCTGTTATCTCAACTAGGTCTCCACTGGATCTGACATGCATGTAGTTAACCGTGGTGAATCTTCAATTGCATGTGAGTTCACTGATTGTGAATTAATTAATAATTAATTCACTGAACTCTCACTAGTGCAAGTTTAGTTACAACTAGTACAACTGGGCTTAACTCACTTAACCGAGGTAAACTACTTCACAACTCTCATAACTACACTCATAATTTTGTCACAAATCCAACTCACTCAGTTATAAATGAGATAATAGATTAATATTTATTGTCCAATTTATTTAAGGGAAAAGTAAATTAGACACATGTTTCTTGTTGACTTTTCAACAAACAAGACCTCATTGCCAATGTGGGACATGATACAAGAGGAGAGGAGATTTTAAAGTTATAAGAATTATTCCAAATTTGTAAACACCATGTATTTAACTGTTTATTGTCCCATTTAATATTCATTGTTTATTATACACACACATACACACACCCACACAACACGTCCCACAAAGTAGTTAGGGGAATAATGTATGCAAGCATTGGACTATGAGAAGGTTATGTCAAATGTTAGATTCATCAAAGGCATAAAGATATTGTTGATCTTTAACCTTTAAAGATTTCACAACTATATTGGGGGTCTAAATTGACGTTTCCATGACACTTAGAAATTTTTTTTTTTATAATTTGGGAAAATTGAAAAAATACTCTACCACCATTATATATCGTTGCCATTGTTGCGTTATTGCGACATCACTCTTTTGACACAATGCTCTTTCAATCATGGTGGCTTATTCGACAAAACATCTATTTAGGGATGTTGAGTTCTAGAACAAAATGTTGCTTAAGTGTTGTATTTTGCAGATACCCTCATTCACGACTCAACCTTTACTATAGGGATGTTTTGCAATGTCATTTATGTGTTTCCTAAGAAACGTTTCATAAATATGTCATCACAATAAGAAACACAAACTTTACTTATGAGATGTGTTTTAAAGTTGTTTAAGCATCACTAATGTGACATCTACTTTTTTGAAACTATTTAGACAAAAACAAAGAAGATGTTTAGACATGGACTCTATCATCATGTTTACATTCTTTCCAATAGCACACCCCTCATTATGATCATAATATTTGTAAAGGTATTCATATGTATGCTCGATTTTATTCACAAACGATTGAAAATATGAAGCATTAGTGATGATATTTATTAACCTTTTATTTATGTTTTAGTTGCTAAAACCGAGGACTCAAGTGTAACTCTTTTTTTCCAGGTAACAATTCCTGAGGAAAACCCCTAGGTACTTCCCCTCATTTCGAGGGATGGTACCTAAGGTAAACCCTAGATTCTTCATTGGGCATTGCCAGGTAAACAACATGGCTTGAAGTTGTTACAAAAATATACTCAATATGAGAATATAACTTAGGTGGGGAGGATACCACTCCATCCCACAACCGAGCTAGACCCAATTGACTACTCAAGTGTAACTCTATATTTATTAGACACCCACATTTTAGATATGTAGTTTTATATTTATTAGGAAACCACATGTTTAAAATGGCTTTTGGTTCATTATGACTTATCTAACAAAGGACTCAAGTGTAGCTTTATATTTACCAGACACCCACATTTTAAATATGTAGCTCTAATTTTATTAGACAGTCACATTTTTAATATGACTTCTAGATCATTATGATTTTTCTATTTTAATTTTACTCATAACAATTCTAGTGATGGAAACATTCTCTGAATTACTTCGCCCTGAAATTTTGAGTGGCAAATGATAAAAACACATTAATTTATCTTCACATGCTTTGAAGAGGCGAGACACCCTACCAATAGGGGAATAGAGATGAGATGCCCTACTAATATGGGAGTTGAAATCTTGTTGTACCTACAAGGCATGCATGATTAGTCTTTGTTACTTTTTATTATTCTCTCTTTGATGAGAAGTGGATGGGTACTAACATAGCTCCTAACCTTTGTTAACCATAAATGATGTAATGTGATAGAAAATATATCCTGAAATTCAAGCTCCCTTTGTGTAAGAAACAATGTAAGTTAGCCTGGTGGGTTAGCTTGAGTGTTTGAGACATGTGAATAGTAAGTAGGAGATGTCAGGGTCAAGTCCCCAGGCCAGTTACCTTTGTGTGTGTGGGCCTTACCCAATGTCCCTATTAGGTCAAGATATAATAGTCCACATGGCCCACTTTACATTGGGTACCATCCTCAGAATGAGGGAAGTGCCCGAGGGTTTCTCAAGGATGTGTTTTCCAAAGGAAAAAAATAAGAAAATGCAAGTTAGGTGATTGTATTCAAGTTCTAATAATATTTAATTACTTACAAAAGGGTTGCTACATTTTGATTAGGATTTGAAAACATCACGAAGACTTCACATTGATGATTAATCTAAATTATTTTTGTCTCCAAATAGCTATAATGTGTTCTTAGTATAGAGAACCCACACCAATTGTTAACCGCACTCGATTTCCTAAGCTTCTATCTAGTTGTATAACATGTTCCTATATGATATATAAAATAGAAGACATCTACCATGTTCTTGCATTAATCACTTTTTATTTCTATTTTTGAATTTGTGTTAAGCATGTCCTTCGAGCATTTATTATTAGTTATTATTGGTGATTTCGATGTCATGTTTTGTGTAATGTTTATGAATTATGTTTGTTGTCTATATGATGTTGTGAGTTATCTTATAACGATGCCAGATCCCTATGTCGAGAATTTGTTTCACATTATACTCCCAAACTATTTGTGTATATGTGTGTTGTGAATGATCCCACATATATAAAAATTGTGAGATAGATATGGTTTATAAAGCATTACATACACCAAACACTTTCCTAATCTAGAAGTTGTCTTTGGAGTGAAACTCTACAGGTTAACATGATAGCATCCTCCACCGTTGTCATACTAACACCATAAGTGGTTTTGATGTCATGTCTTGTGAGTTGTCTTTAGCTTGTAGTTATCATCTATGTGATATTGCAAGCTATATTATTACAATAGCATAGCCCTATGTTAAAATATCATCACACACTAATACTTTCCCCACCCCCTCCCACTTTTAATTTAGATTTACATCAACCCTATGTCATCTAGAAAGACTATAAATTTTGATGTAGTGTAGCTCTACACATATTAGGTTCTCTCATTCTACATTAATTAAAAATTTGTGTTCACGCTAACTTAAAGCATGCATAGTAGATAATAGAGGCACTGCCGATATGAGCACAAGTCATTTTTATATGTAAATGCATTTGTGCATTTTCACCTAGGAAGTAGTTCTCGTATTAATATATTGGTTGATTGGTCGTGGAGTGATTATGCTTGTTCATTTGGCTTTCCCCATGTTTCTTTGTATGATTGACCTATATACCTTATGCTTGTAGTTGAGAATAATCATAACATTAATAAATCAAACACCAATATTATGACTTTTGAAATAATTTACGCTTCTATAAAATCCCCATCCCTTCTCTAATGTTCTCAACGCCCAATGTCCCTCTCACTTCTAATCAAATCCAACATAACCATAGAAAAAAAAATCAAAGATTTTAAATCATATTATGGTTTGAGTCCAATTTGGGGTTTGTTATATAGGCATGTTGCGTCATGAGTTGCTTAACCCATTTTTAATATTCATTCTTATGGGGCTTGGATGAAGAATACCCAGATCCTAATCTTATGGTTATAGCAATGACTTAAGCAACCATAGTGGCACATAAAGTAACAATGTTTCTAAAGAGGATAAAACCCCGGTGAAAATGTCATAAATTAAGATGAAATTACATGTCCTCATAGAGTAAGATAAATCCAATATGAGGAATTCAAAAACACCTTCATTAAGAAATTTTTAGGCCATTGCCAATAAGAATGTATTTATACTTGGATTATTGAGAAATAATTTAATTTTCCTACTTAAATTCACAATCTTTGTGGTGCACATAATTGTTTCATTGTGTAATTTCTTAAGCATGAGTGTTGCTTTCAAGTTGTAGGTATTAGTATCTCACCATTATGCTAAATACCAAACACATGTTGGCATACCAACAAACAAATATTGTTGTGATAACTAATATTTGGGACAATTGCAAAGTAACACTATGTATAATAGAATAATGAATGCATATCGAGGATTTTCCACATTAAATAGATATTGAAAGTAAAAACAAACTAGAATAGATTTATCTCACCACACTTTTGAACTTCCTCATTTGACCAACCTAAATTATTCAATACATGTTTCACCAAAAAAACATATTCATAAAAGTCAAACTTTGAATTACATTGAACAAAAAAATATCATCCATGTCTGTTAAATATGTTGGCATGGAAGAAAACACTTGCCTTACTTACGAATCACTAAGCAAACAATTCCTTTATGAATCACATGATTTGGTATGTTGTTGGTTGTGTAACCGTGTACAATCGAGGACAAGGAGACACTTGTCAATCGATTTGATGAAGGCACATTATATTTTTTTCTAGAGAAAAAACTGTATATTTTCTATTTCATAAAAGAAATCAAAATATACATAGAACGAACCCGACAAATCCAAAACAAGTTCTGTAGGTTCCAGATAGACTTAAGAGTGTTTCAACCAATAAGACAAAATTATATTTATTCTTTATTAGATACCCTAGGATAACCAAACGAGCTAAAAGCACATGAAATAAAATCTTTAGAAATACAAGTATTATTTGTTAAAGCAAAAAAGGACCAAGGCCAGTCCATGATTTTCTTCCACATCAAACTGAACGAACCAATCAATGATCAAAAGAGAGGGTATTTCACTTCTGGGACGACCTCCTTGCCTCATAATTCTTTACAAACCAACAACCCTTAATGTAAATCTACCGCTCGTTGACATGAAATATCAGTACTTATTATAAAAGCCTGCAAATGATTGCAAGTCTTATCTACATATATTATGATACAATATTAATAGGTGTGGTCCCCTACAAGAAAAGACATACATTTTTATTTTTCAAACATTTCTCTCAACATACATACACATATGCATCAATGGTATTATGATGAAGATTCAAAAGTTATGACTTGATTCCTGGCATGATTAGATGTGGGTTAATTCACTTTAGTGATGGTTGTTTCTCTTCATTCTTGTTGACATAATACTGATGAAACATGAAAGTTATATGTCGTGCATTATTCATGATTATACTTGCAAAACAAATCATTTTTTGTGTTTATAAACTCAAGGCATATGAACCATAAGTTTGACGCATACTTATAACAAGGGAAGCATGATTTTATATACTACACACATATAGAAGGTTTTCTCATGCATATACAATGACCTTCTATAAAGTTATGGTGTATCATGTCAATATATTCACTTTACAAGTCATATTGGTTCTATATGGCAACAAAAGTTATGTTAAATGACATAAGTTTCAAGTCTATGGGCAAAAAGGTTTATATTGGGTTTGACATATAAGTGACACGTATATTTTTAGTGGCACAAAGTTTGGGTTATTATAGAATGTCGAATTTATGACATATAGTGCATATGGTTTAAAATATAAATAGGCTAAACCCTAGCCTTTTCACATGATTACTGATTTGATTAGCCATTATTGAGAAGTGACAAGTAGTGATGTCCATGAGTAAAGGGTTGTTATAGTGCACGGTCATGTGCTTACATGACATTTTTGGTATCAACTCACGATTGGTTGTATGGCGTATGGTGAATACGTCGAAGGCTCATGTGGATTGTTTAAGGTGTTATATGGCATACACATGTGAGTTTTGTTTTGGGACCAACGTGATGAGTTGGCCATGCAATTAATTTGAAAGGATGTGGTAATTAATCCCACAATTCCGCGTATACCACCCTCCATTCTGCCTTGGGTGTTGGTCATTTCATTTTGTTGGAGTTAGGGAGAGATAGAGCTTGAGCCTGGTTTGGAAGTTCTGATATTGGTAGTTGAAGCAACCATCTTTTCCCATAAGCACTAGTATAAAAAAGCTCAATCCTAGGTATGAAAATATTAGTTTGTTTAGCATCATTTGTATGCATTTTGTGTAGTAGTAGTTTATTAATGGTTCTGGTTCTTGACTGGTTTTTGAGTATGCTTCTCTTCTTCCCTTCTTTTCTCTCTTAATGAATAAATGGTTCAAGGGTTTTATGTTGAGAAAGAAAACAAGATAGCCACTTTGTGCTGAATGTTTGTTTCCCTCCACACACTGCTTCATTTTTCATTTATCAATTTTGGCTCTTGAATTTAGACCCATATGATATCATGGTGAACTACGACATGGGTTCAAGTTCTTGAAAAGTTTTCTTGTTGTTTGGTATATCAATTTTTTAAATTCCTTCACTTCACTGAGAAAAAAGCTTGGTTTCGAACCCCACTAGTCATGATTGGATATGGGTCTCGTGTTATTTTAAATTGTGAGTTGAAAAGTTTTATATGCACCAACATTGGTTTATTGTGAACAAGTTTTAGTATGTAAAAGGTTGTGACCAACATGTAAATGCTTTGTCAATTACTGAAGTCGAAATTGGGTTTGAACCTGTGACCTTAACATAAGTTTGAATGAATGTATACAAGTTGTTTGCTTTACCGACCAATGAAGGTTTTGATTAACTCGAGTTTCGAACTTATGGAAACATGATGATTATTTTCGGGTTGAATTTGATGATTTATGCTCGCTGTTTGTGCCCTTATAAATTATAAACCCAAGCAACGATTTTGTCCAAAACTACAAGACATGGATGCAATTCTTTGTTAATTCTAGATTTTTGGGTTTTGAACTTACATCCATATTTTGGCAATTAAGTTTTGAACAGTTTATGTGCAATGATATGTGAACTTATATCATTTGTTGTTTATAGGCCAAAGTTGAGTTTGAACCCACAACTTTATAAATATTTAATTTGATTTTAGGTTGGTAAACAGGTCATTATATGGCTTTACAGTGACGATATTTCAACTTTTATTTTGGTATGGAGTTTGCATTGAGCTTCGAACTCATATGTATGTGAAAGATAATTGTTTTCAGAGAGTTGATGAGTTAACAAGAGTTTTGGTCTTCATAGCCAAACATGAGGCCGTGGAAGATAATTGTTTTCAGATTGAGTTGATGAGTTAACAAGGGTTTTGGTCTGCATAGCCAAACATGAGGTTTTGAGTTCGAGTCTTGCCTAACAAGCTCTGTTTTTTGAGAGTTGTTATATTTTGGCACACTTGGTTGTATTGATTGCAAACCTGTCATGTTTAGTCTGGAAGAAATAATATGGCTATACACACTCTCTATTGGTAAAGTTCTTTTTGAAAGGCCATGATATGAATACAACTCGACATACTAGAACATTATAATTATTTTGAAAGAAATGTCTACCTATGTTGACCATGACATCCCTTTGAGATTTTGTTTAAAAGTTTTAAGCTACTTCAGTCAATATTCTAGTCATTTTAATAAACCCAGGATATTCAAGAGCTTTGGAAGTTGACAAAGATATGAATTGAAACTATTAAGTTTGATGATATAAGCTTATGACATATAATGCATGTTTGGAAAAGGGGTGGAATTTGATATGAAGTTTTAAAAGTTATTTTTCTTTTATTCATATAACATGACTAAATACTCTAATTGTATATCATTTCCATTAATTATTCTCACAGTCGTGAAGCATATTTCATTTAGTTTTTCTTTCCCTGTTATATAAATAGAAAAGAACTTTCAACGAAGAAATTTGCTGGCAAATTGATGTATATGGTCTTGATGCTTGAACAATTTGTGTGATTTGAATGAATCATGGGATATGTTGACATCCATAAAAGATAGTAGACAATGGTTTATAGAGCATGCTGAAATGAACTTTATTTAGATTGAAAGTAAATAAGATTAGAACAAAATTGATATGGATTATGAACATTATCATAAATTCATGTCATCTATTACATTTTCCATAAATTACAAGTCCCTTTTTCATTACTCGTCATTTATAATTCCATTTACATTCATTTCCCATGTTCAATAAGATCAATGATAGTTTGGTAAAGATTTACAATTTGAATATTATGGACAACAAACAAAAAAAGGGTAGTTTATAACATTCTTCCTTGTTTTCCTGGTTTCCCTTTCATATCTCTTTGGCACGCTTGATTGTTTGGTCAGTTCAAAGCCATTATTAAATTATTTTTAAGGCAAAATAGTATTTGACGATTAACATATTGTGACTTATGTATATTAATTTGATCGTTGGTGAACACTTACACGAGTTTCTTTAGTAGAGGCAACAATCGTTATGCTAACAGGGGTGATAGAGGAAACAAAGGAAGGATTCCCAATTCATTTGGGTAGAGAGACATAAATAAAAGAATGAGGTTCTCCATCCATTTCGATGCTAATTCCGAGGAGTTCAACCAGTTAGTCCAAACTGACAATCTAAACCTCGCTGGACATCCTGCCTTCCAGCCACCCCAACCACCTGTTATACCTCCACTTCAACCACATCTAAGTATTGTAGATTTTCCTGAGCAACCCCATATGCAACCTCATTTGCCACCATCCAATGATGGCTGGGAGAATGTGCCTGCTAATCCTTCTCTAGTGTAGTTCATTGGCCCACTATGTCATTGTGACTCCCACCTCCTTCTCCTTTACAACTTGCTCAACCCGTTGCTTTTGTTGCCTCGCATGTATATTCTGCTCATCTTCCAAAGAATTATAATGTTTTAGTTATCAAGCCACAACTAGGTAAAGGAAAACGACCTGCCATATGTGTCAGTTTTGGTTCATTTGAGATATCATCTAACACCATCAAGTCCCTACCTTCCAAACTTGAGGATGATGTAAGAAAAATTATGTTTGATGACATGCACCCAGAAACGTCAAAGGTTGAAGAGAAGAAATATGTCGATGCAAGTTTACATAAGCATAGGGTAGCATTGTTAGAAGGAAGTATACAGAGAGAGTCTACTTCAAATAGAAAATATTATTTTTGACTTTATTTTTATTTTCATGATGACATTTTAGTTTGAGATTCCAGACACATATTTTTGGACAACTGACATGATATATATATATATATATATATATATATATATATTGAGAAACTTATATCATGCCTTTAAAGTATTTTGGGAGATACAATTGTTTATAATGATGTGGCATGATTACTTTGTCTACTTTTTGATAAGTATTTTTACGTTGATATGTGCATGGTATTGTTGGCAACCAATTCACTTTTTTCTATTATCCTATAAGTTGCCTACACCTATGTCTTGCGAACATCAAGTTTTCGTCGCAATTTTTAAATAGACGACACTTTCATTTCTTGCAACATTTACACATTTATCTTTGTTAAGTTTTCACGACTGTAAGCGTGAAAACTTCTCCTTTCGAAGTTGTTTTTCGATCATTATACGACTGGCAATATCCTTTGATCAGTTCTCATACTTCGATTGATTGTATAACTTGGTTTTATTGAAGGCATTTAGCCTTTGGATTTGCACTTCAATTGGCTTGCCTGATCATTGATTATATGAAAATGCATAGGGGTTTTGATTAAATTTTTTATATATGATATGATCCTTATGTTAATCTTTTTATAATTTTTGGCTTGTCAACTATTATGAATATCGTTTGGCACCTTGGTTAAAACTTTTGATTATATACATTGGCGCATAGTTGATTTTGGGTTTTGATTTATATGTCAGATATGGTATAACACTTGCGCGCATTGGTATACACCTTTGATTTTATTGGTTGTACAAATGACTTAATGGTTGAACTATTATTATGGAGTGAACAACTATGAAATTTGGCGGTTGTACTTGGATAATGAATATTATGCATGGCAGACTCCACCACCTTCGCATGCGTGCATTTATGCTTACCCCTTTTGGCTCGTTCATTGTTGTTGGTTCAGGTAGCTCTGTTACTGTGTGTGTTGGTGAATTCGAACCCTTCCCTTACCATGCATTCGGCTCCATGGCCCTAGTCGTGCGAGTTGAACCCAATGGCAACCAAGCCCTGTTAATGTTTGACAATGCCTGCCAAGATTTGGCAGACAGTGGATGGCTTACCTTCGTAAAACGATTTGAGGGTTTTAACCTTTGTGTAGCACGACAGTTTGCCATGACCTTTGATGGCTGTCGAGCCAAGGTCGAAGATATACAGTTAGAGATTGATGAAGAGTTTATTAGCTCAGCTACGGGGTTACCTACCTCAGGACAGTGTTGGTTTAAGAATTGCAAGGTCGAGGAGGTGCCGTGGACATTGTTGTTTCAATTGCGCAAAATCACCTCCTGTGATAGAGGTATGCCCGTAACTATGCTTAAACAACGATGACATGATTTATTAATGATAATCAAGCAGTTTGTGACCTGTGAAGGTCGATACAAGCTTGTGTTCCTCTACCACCTGTGTCTATTGATGATTTTTATAGGGTATCCTCTAAACATGCCGTTCTATTTTCATCGGAGCTTGTATAAGATGTCGAAAAAATATAAAAGGCACAAGGCTGACAACAACCTGTTTCATCATGGGCTTATTAAGATCATCGCTGTTTATCATTTGAGTTTGCTTGGTGACAGTTGGAAGGCCTTCATCACCCATAATGGCTTTGAAGACACCGACCCTGTACAAATTGATAAATCCATGGTAGTTGAAACCAAGGCTGTACCCCCGGTCCCCTACCATGTCCTACTGCCTAAACCCTCGACCGATTCTCCTATCGACTTACCCCACATTGTGACTAAGAGTGTTGAGACTGTTAAGCCTATGAGAAAAAAGCTCAAGGCAAACCTTGCTGCAAACGCCAAAGGGAAAAAGAATTCACGTTTGATTTCACGGATGGCAAGGAACAAGCCAAAACCCCCTGTTGAGCCAAACCCTATCGTTTTGAGTGAGGACTCCGATTCGGAAGTGGAGCGTTTCTTGGCCAGCGAATACCCCTATTCGCAAGGTTTGTGTCATGAACCCCCTTATGATTTTGTATCAAACCTACCCCCCTGCCTAAAGGACGACCCTAACTACTCGAGTATTGAATTGCCTCGTGAAACCCTCGGTCATTTCGCCAAACCCTCGCATGCTCTGTCTAAACCCACACAGTCACCTTGTGATCAATGCAATTACTAGGTAGAGCGATATTATATTGATGTTCCGATACTCCAATCAAGGATTCAATCATTGGAAGACCAGACTGCAGTTCTAACCAGTCAAAAGGCCAAGCTCCAAACGACAGATAAAAAGCAAAAGACAACCGGCTCCATCCTGTTCAGAAACGTGGAATTAGCCACGGCTGTTGTAAATTCTAAGTTGGTATAAGCAAGCAGCCTCGTCGCTACACAGGTATGGTTTTGACATTGTTTTGTTTTGTAAATAATCTAGGCTGTTATAATGTTTTCAATTCAATTTTTAAACAGTTCTGTTCACATCTTGAATGGCTCTGTTATATTGCATGCATTCTATATATAGCTTTGCTTTGAATAAAAAGAGATTTCGATTCGATATACGATCTGATTATTCCCAGTATAGAAATCAATAGATTTTGATTGGATTTGAGTGATCTTCGCTTGAATTTGATTGATTGGCTTGCCTCGTTAAGATGACAAAATAAATAATTTGCCTTCAAATGAATTGGTTTGTATCCGACTTGAAAAGGAAATTTTTCATATTCAGTTTAGAACATAATCATGTTCGGATTCGATTTTGTTATGATCCATATGCTATGGTTGGTAAATGATTTGATCGAGTTTGATTGTTACGATTTTGCTCGAATTCAATTTCATTATCATTGGTATGCTATGACTGGTAAATGTTTTCGGGAAGATACTTGTTACGATGCTGTGTCGTGTGATGTTCTATCTTTGATTGTTTCCAAGTTAAGGATAATGACTCTGTCTCTTTGATGAAAACATTACGCTCAAATAACATTCACGCCCGAATTGGAAATGAATCCGAATCATAACAACTTTGTGAAAATCTTAGCCAATCGATTCGCTTTTGTTCTAATTTGGCAAGTTTGTCCTATGAGTCGAGTTCAGATTATAATTGATGCTCTGTATTTTAAATTTGTGAAATGAATTGGTCAAACCCTGATATGATTCGTTTGATTAAAACGATTGTGATCAAAATTAATCGATCCTGTTTGCTTACTGTGTAATGATCAACGATCAAAATCTATAACAAACCCTGTTTGATTAATCCTGTTATGATTTTGTTATGAGTCAATTATCGTTTGGATTCGTTCACAGCATAAATCGCTTGCTATACAGTTATCGTGATAATCCTGTTCGATTCACAAGTGTAATGATGTGTTTGCGATTTGTTCTATTTTCAATTGAACATCAAAACGATCTCATAACAAAGGGATTCGATTTGTTGGGAAACGATTGCGATTATGTTACATATGATTTCATTTACCCGACTCATGATTATAATCGAAACAGAGTATTGCTATCTCTGTACTCGGTTAAATGATGTGTATCCTATTTGAGTTCATAATGGAATAACGGTTTCAATTTATGATTCGTTCTCAAGTAATTATTGGATGTCAATTGAATGGAATTTCTTAAAAGATTTGATTTTATTTCAATTCTGATTCTGTATCTTATTTTAGACTAGCTACATAATCAGATGATTCTGTAGCTAAGTCTGTAGAATTATATTTTTATTGTTTTATTAATAAAATATCTCTCTAACTTGTCTATTTCTGACCTGTTTCAGGTGAATTCGAAATTGCATGGGATTTCATGGACAGTTTAGAGGATATTTGGATGTTTTAGTTTCATTTTAATTTCCTAGTTTAGGCAATTTTGGGATATCTCCCAGGTTTCATGTAAACAGTTTTATAACTTCCACAGGGAGGTTTTACCCTGTGGAAAACCTTTTAAATACTTATTATTTTTGTAATAATGATCATCCTCATTCTTGGGAGAACAAGGATATGGAATTTTAATACAGACAGAGACAAGAAGTTGATGTTCTGCTACAAATTTAGCTTTTCATAATATCAATATTTTGTTTCATGTTTATGTGTATGAATTTGCATTTGATTAATGACTACTTTAGCTATCTTAGTCTTTTGCAAATGATATGATTTAATCAATATAATCCATATCTGATTTCTTCCAGTATTTAAAAAAACATAGCAATTACTTGATTCAGTTTGTGAATGACATATTTCTCTTCTTCATCAATTGAATTATTAAGTATAAGTTTTTGCATAACAGGTTTACCTAATTGCAGAGATTTATAAATCATATAATTGTTATGATTTTTTATGTCTTGTTTGTCGTGTAAATAAACTCAAAGAGCATTGCAACTATCGTTTACGAGAAGCTTCTGGATCATCCGGTGCGAGTTTCCTTCCTCCGACCAACTTCGAAGTCACCATATGCAGGACAAATCTGGAGCTTTTCCAGGTCAGTTTGTCATTTGTTTGTTTAGTGTATTTACTAGTAGTTTAGTTTAGATATAAGTTTAGTTAGATTTATAGGTAGAATTAGTATATTAGTGTTTAGTTTAGTTAGTTTTCTGTTTTATTTCTTGTTTATAAAATTATAAAATCAACAAAAAATACCTTTCTCTATCTTAGGGCAGATTGCAAATAAATTTTTCAGGTTTTACTTAAATCTGTAAATTGTAGACATTATATATTTTGTGAATAAGTTATATTACAGTTAGAGTTAGTATAGTAGTAATTAGTAGATTGTGTTTATAGAATAATTAGTTTTAGTTAGTTAGTTTAATAGTTAGTTTTAGTTATATTAGTTTATTAGTTAGTTTTGTTTATTGTTAGTTAGTTTAGTTTGTTTTATTTAGTTTTAGTTAGATTAGTTAGTTTAGATTAGTTTTCTTTTTGTTTTCTTAGGACCTTAGAATGGCTAACGGAGCCGCTAAACCCGTTAGGGTGGTTCATTCCAAACGGCTTGGGTTATTAGACAACCCCGGACCGGTTCCACTCTCTCAATTGACGGACGGTCAATTTCGCCCGTCAACAGGTATATGAGTAAATTATGGAGAAATAAGGGAATGTTGAAAATAAAATAAAGACATAATAGGGGCCCCACCTATTAATTATTAGATATTATTATTATTATTATTATTATTATTATTTACCCTTATCATAAATAAAGTTGTCCTATCTTAACTAAATTTATTTAACTTTAGTAACAAAAGGTAGTTGAACCACTTGAACTACTTTTTGAAGAATAAAAGGAAGAGAGCAAGGACAAACAAAAACATGAGAAAATAGAGAGAGATACTTCTAATAAGGGTTACTCTAAAGGAGACAAAAGAAAGGATTGGAAAGCATAGAATTTTGACATGCATCAGAAGAGTCAAGAAAATAATGTGCTTGTAGCTTGGATTGATCCAGTTTATTTCAGTCTTGGTTTTTTTCTTTCAGACACCAATTGTCTTTGTATGATTCAAAATTACATTCTATACTTCTAAGTCTAACTTTGGTCCAAACCCTCACAGGGGTTTGTAAAGAGAAACTTGGTTGTAACTCATAAAATATATCAATAAAATCAATTGTTGATTTCTTCTCAATTTGAGACTTGTTGTGTACTGGTTTTCAGATGTGTGTTATCTTGTTTTTATTCATTTAACTCTTATAAAATTTTATTTACCAACACTTTTTCTATTTTTTAAATTTTATTTTACAACAAAGCATACAAATTTGATAATAGCATAAGGCCCAAGAACTTATTTCTTGAGGGTTGATTGATATTTCCAAACAGGCTATAAGCTCGGGGTAACTTTCCCACCTATCTCATATAGCCTAATGAGATTCGAAAATGCTTGAGTGATGATATAGCCATTCCTCACCTCAACGCTGCCTCCTTGGAAAGTGCATCAGTCGAATGATTGAATTCCTGATAAACATGTTCTATGGTAACAAAGTCACATGTTTCCTGTAAATATATTGTTTTGCGCTTCCAAGGTAATAAAGCTAATATGAACAAATGTGTTCTCCCTTTAAACCAATCCACTACTAGCTTAGAATCACCAAACACATGTATATTTCTTATACCCTTATCTCATGCAAATTTTAAAAGCATCGGAAGTGCTATAAGTTCTGCATGGTTATTCATGTCGATCCCAACTCCAAATTTTAAATGGAAAAAGTGACCAGAAGTAAGGAAAGCGCCAAACCTAGTCCATAGTTTGATTACCCATGCGACCACCGGTCAACATTTTAAGGGGCGTGGTCCCATTGTATTACACCATATGCCCACAAATGGAGGAGCTAGCACGATTTAAGGGCCAACGCTTGGCCATATGGATTGCATATGACCTTTTTAAAGAGGGCGCGCACCACCCTTAGGGGGATACATTGTATATTTATGCCAAAAAGTGGGTTTTTTTACCCTGTTTATGCAATTTAATTGATTTTTGCCTGATTTAATGACCAGAATTGGATTTTTGAGGATATTGTGGCCATTTAGAGGGGGATTTGATCCCAAAAAGAGGCCAGATATTCAGGGGAGGTTGGACTTCCTCATTTGAGCCTAAAAACTATATAAACTAGGCTTTTTTAAGCTAGAGGAAAACTTTTTGATGCAAGGTTTTTGAGGAGCATCTTGTAATTTTGGGCTTTTCTCATGTTTTGAGAGGCATTTTTTCCATGTTTTTGCGAGGAATTTGATGAAGCATGTATGAATCTGAGAAAGGAGGTCTTTCACATCAGATATCATGCATGTATTGTAACAGAAAAGAGCTAATGTAAGAGAACTTGAGGATTTGAAGAGCAATAAAGAGGTCCTCCACTTGGAAGCGGGCCCAAAGACGTAGCCAACGATTGGTGAACTCCGTTAACAAGTTCTTGTCTCTATTTCTTTCTATTGGTTGCTGTTCTTCTCTCTTAATTTGCAGCATGGTTTATAATGGATGATCTCTTTATTCACTTATAAGCATCAAGTAAAAGTCATATTTGATATTCCGCAACAAGTTAATGAGTTTATGTATTTCACATTCTTATCGATTCGATGCATAAAGTACAACAAACTAAACTTGCAATTTATCAGTAATACCTATCATTTTTGGATCAATTTTATGGTATTAGAGCCATTTGGTTTTGAAGGTTTGACATGAATTGCAAGAATTGGATGCTCACCAGAGCAAAACTCAAGCGAGGAGAAGGCCAACTTGAGGCTCTTAATACAAAGATTCAAAGGAGATCGCATAAACAAGAGATGTCTTCACCGAGAAAACTAGGTCCTTTTACATCTGAGGATGATTTCTTTGAGTCGTTTCAATTGATGAAAGCCATGGTAGAGGAACTTTACCATGAAAGAGGACAACGAAGAAATCCAAAAGTTGAAGAAGGTGAATCTTCAGCAAGAGCATAAGGAGGAGTTGGAGTTGGTGGACCTTCAAAACCTTCTTCTCCTTCATCCTTGTCATCTACAAGTGAAGCAAGTGCACATCCCTCCAAGGATAAGAAACCTAAGAAAACTCATCATTCTTTTGATATGCCGTTATTAAAGTTAGATGTAAAGTTTCAATTACCCACTTATGATGGTGAATTAGATGCAGAAAAGCTAGATAATTGGGTGAGACAGTTAGAAGTCTATTGTAGGATACAAAGGATTGTTGATGATGAAACAAAGATCCAACTTGCAAGTCTCAAATTGGGAGGCACAACTCTCATATGGTGGGAAAGAAAAACTAAGGATGATCTCAATAAAAATGGTAAAACAATCTCTTCCTGGAATGATTTTATCACTGCTTTGAAAAAACAATTTTATCCATTAGCATACATGCAACAGGAAATGATGAATTGGCAAAGTTTAAGGTAAGCTAAAGGTCAAAGTGTACAAGAATATACTCAAATATTTCGTAAGAAAGCATTAAATTTGGGTATTCCTTTATATACACAAGAGACACTCCTAAAATATATTGGTGGTTTACATTCTTATCTCAAGCACACTATTCTTATGCTAAATCCTTCTAACTTTGATGAAGTATGTGTACAAGACATTCACATTGAATCAAGTAAAGGGAATGTTGGTGATAATGTTTCTACAGATGCTTGGCAATGAAAGGATTCAGGGAAAAGAAAAGAGAAAGGGAAGAAGACAACCACAACAAGAAAGGAGAATCCTACTTGCAGGCATTGCAAGAAGGTAGGCCATGATGAAGATCATTGTTGGATCTTACATCCTGAAATGAAGCCAAAGAAGTATGCCAACCAAGGAAGGAAAAATACCACATCTGCGACAGTTCAAGTGGATCTTGGATCAGATTTCGGTGATGAGACAAAGGATGTAGCTATGTGAATCCAAGGTATAAATTTTGTTTCAAGTACTAGCTCTTCTAAATCAGTTGTTGTAAATGATGAGTGTAAAAGGAGTGAACTTTTCCACATAAGAGTCATAACAAATAATGTTAAAGTTGATACTCTTGTAGACAGTGGATCACAATCCAATCTAATAAGTGAAGAGGTTGTAAATAACTTGGGACTTGAAACAAAGCCACATCCTAGACCATATCCATTGGGGTGGATATGTGGTGATAATAATTTGCAAGTAACCAAGCAATGTAAAATTAAGTTTGCAATCACTTCTAATTATGTTGATGAAGTAGAGCTTGATATAGTGCTACTGGACATATGTGGAATTGTTCTGGGAAGCCCATACCTTTATGATAGAAAAACCATATTCTACAGGGAGGAAAATAAATATTGCTTCAAGAAAGATGGGAAGGAGTACATTGTTCATGCTCATCGCATGAAAACTGATAGATCTTTTGCAGCTACATGGCAGTTAAAAAGAATGGTAAATGCAAGCAGAGGCTTAACACTTATGTCTGTAATAAATCAGGAAGTTAGTGATGCTAAACATGAGATGATTTAGTATGTTTCTAATAGTCATGAAGTGTCACCAGAGGTACATCATGAGGTTCAACTGCATACTTTGTTTACTGTTCCTATTCAGAAGGCGAAGCATGTTTTGTCATTTTCATTCGCATACTCAGTATTGTTGTTTAGTTTGCTGTTATTCAGTGGTGTATGGCTGCAAAATGCGACAAAGAATGTAGATGATTGTGCGATAAATGAAATGATTACTTTGATAAACAATGTTATCTCAGTTTTTATGTTTGTTGTGATTAGTCAGGTGATCATTGTCCCAGCAGAGAGGATGGATGATATAGGACAAGTGGGGAGGTAGTACCCTCACTTCTTACCTGAGTAAAAGCATAATTTTGGTGGTCGAAAAGCTTCCAAGTGGGGAGGAATGATCCAGGAGGTTCCCTAGGCCTAGAAAATGCTCAAAAATGAAAGTTCTCAGAATTGAATGAAACTAATTCCATCACAACCGGCTCGTCGCACTGATTCCGGCCATATATTTATTTTCTCAAATGGGCTATGTATAAAAGAGTTATCACACTCTGATCAGATTCTCAAACAACAAAAAAGTCAAAGGTCCGCCGACAAAAAGTCAATGCTGACGTCAGCATGACATCACCAAAGATTTTTCACGACGATGATGTGGTAGAGACAAGTGGCGACCTATGACTGGGCATATGTTGCATATTTGGACCAATACAGTATCGACACGTGGCATGTGGTTGGTCAAATGTGGTGGTGCCACGTGGCGTAGGCATGGGCAACCACGTGGCACCTAGTCATTTGTCATAGGTGGCAATGTTAGAAAATGTAGTTTGGCAGTCTGTGGGTTCTGAACCCACGACCTGTTTCAAGCCAACGGCTTCGGGAGAGTCCTATTACCAACGTGCCCATCATGCTACTTGTTAAATGTAACCCACCACATTATTTGTAAATTATATTTGTATTAAGGTTTGGCGTGGAGGGGGCTGGGGCTAAGCCCCAGCCCATGGTTTGATTACCCATGTGACCACGGGTCAACGTTTTAAGGGGCACGGTCCCCCTTGTATCACACCATATGCCCACAAATGGAGGAGCTAGCGTGATTTAAGGGCCAACGCTTAGCACTTTGGGCTAGCGCTTGGCCATATGGACTGCATATGACCTTTTTAAAGAGGGCACGCGCCACCCTTAGGGGGATACACTATATATTTATGCCAAAAAGTGGGTTTTTTACGCTGTTTATGTAATTTTAATTGATTTTTTCCTAATTTAATGACCAAAATTGGATTTTTGAGGATATTGTGGCCATTTGGAGGGGGATTTGATCCCAAAAGGAGGCCAAATATTCAGGGGAACTTGGGCTTCCTCATATGAGCCTAAAAACTATATAAACCATCATTTTTTAAAGTGGAGGAAAACTTTTTGATGCAGGGTTTTGGAGGAGCAACTTGTAATTTTGGCCTTTTCTCATGTTTTGAGAGACATTTTTGCCATGTTTTTGAGAGGAATTTGATGAAGCATGTATGAATCTGAGCAAGGAGGTATTGCACATCATATCTGAATCATGTATTGTAACATAAAAGAGCCAATGTAAGATAACTTGAGCATTTTAAGAGCAATAAAGATGTCCTCCACTTGGAAGCGGGCCTGGAGACGTAGCCAACGATTGGTGAATTTCGTTAACAAGTTCTTGTCTCTATTTCTTTCTATTGGTTGTTGTTCTTCTCTCTTAATTTTCATCATGGTTTATAATGGCCGATATCTTTATTCACTTATAAGCATCAAGTAAAAGTCATATTTGATATTCTGCAACAATTTAATGAGTTTATGCATTTCACATTCTTATCGATCCGATGCATAAGGTACAATCAACTAAAATTGCAATTTATCAGTAATACCTATAATTTTTGGATCACTCCATGGACTCTTGGTTTCCATTGTCTGATTGAACAAGTGGTTGTTTTTTAAACCCCACCACCCCCCCTTTTTTGATTTTTCCAAAATTTTCCAACTAACAAGTGGAATTCCCTCATTATGCTTTTTGCTTGTCCATAGAAAACTAAAACATCCCCTTCTTATCTATTCTAAAATTCTATGTGGCACTTGTGTAAAGGGGAGCCAATAGACATGAATGTTCTTGAATACAACCTCTAGCAAAACCAACCTTCCACCAATACAAGACTATTTACATTTACAGGAATATTTAAATCTCAATTTAAATAAATAGAAAAATAAACATAAATTTATACCTGTAGAGAGTGATGCTCTTCCACTGTCAGATATGGTTTCCATCTCTCGTTACTTGCCAATTCCAACCCACAGAACGCTAACCGTTTTACCTCCCAACCTTTCTCAGGGGAATCTTCTTCCCCCGATACCCCCGAGCTGCATGGACTCACCACCCATGTATGACAAAAAAACCCCAATCCCAATCCACAAGATCACTTTTGGTTTCATTGAAGTATTCCTTTGTGGAAAATTTTGGCAACATTTCCCCTTCTCTTCTCTATTTTCCCTATCTCATCTCCATTTCCCCTTGTATTTATAACCTTCCTCACAAATGACACCTCACTCCCCAATGCCAAACCTCAAAATTTATTTAGTTTTCTTAATTTCAAATAAACTTATTTCATGTCTACATGGTGTCCTCTCCTAAATTCAATTTATCCTTAATTATATGTTGTTTATATATATATAGAATTCAATTTATTATTAAATTTATGCCCTTATGATTAATTATATAAGTTTACATGTATATTATTTATTTAAGTTATACCCAATGCCCCTTCTAGCTTATTAATTTATACTTCTTTTAATTCCCTCCAAGGCCCACAGTGCAATTACTTGGGAGCTTAAAAAAAATCTAGAAGATTTTGAGGAGTAAGGATTCCACACCCTTACTCTGCAACTCCTAGTCCTAACCAGGTAACATGGACTCTACGTCCTTGTCTCCACGAGAAAAATACATTGCTTACATTTTTCCATTAAAGACTCCACATCTTTGTCAATACATGGTAGTGAGTCCACACCCATATGTTGGTGAGTTGGCAAGGCCTCACCTTGTAGACTGCACATACACAACCACTTGAATACAAGTAATTAATGCATTAGTTCAATCACACATTCCCTTCCACAGGTCAATTTTCATAAGTAACCTACTCCCCTACAAATATTTATTGGATCATAACACAAGTAATTCGATTGACATGATTACAATTGTTCAAAATCAAATCTTAAGAAGAAAAAAAAAACAAACAAATCACGATCCATAACATAAACCATCCAAAATTGATCATGTCACATCATTTCATCTCAAAGAATAATAATTCCATACAAAATTCATGTACATCGTTACTAGTATATACCCACACGCAAATATAATTAATAATGTATTCAAAACATTATAGAGAACTTCTCTCTTATTGGATTCATATACCAACATATGTCTATCAAAACAACACAAAATAAATTAACTCGAAAGTCGTTCTAAATATAAATTGTAAGTTCATGCAAGAGAGGGAATTACACTTTTAGATCCACTTGGGATGTATCCATGTCACCATCAGGATGAATTGATATAGATTTGGGTTCGTGCTCCTCTTCCCTTTCGATTTCCTTCTTCGTGCCTTCTAGTTTCCCAAATCTTCTAAATTTATGAGAACGTTAAATTTATCATTGCTCGAATAAGTAGTCCATCTTGGGATTGATCTGAATGTCGTGGCCCCTTATGCTGGGATTTTTTTATGCTTATACGGAACCATCCTAAAATTAGGTTGATTTCTTATCGATTTCTTTGGAGGAGGTTGTTCCTCTTCTATTTTTGGATAGTTTTTAGCAAAAATCCAATAAACATGACAAGCATTGCACTTGAAAGGTATCTCCTTGTAATCTAGGTTTTGCTCATAACTCCACCCATATATATTGATTTTTAGAGCTTCGGAAATTCCCTTCTCTAGATCCACTTCCACACATATTATTGCAAAAGAGAATGAGTTTCCTTTTAGTTTTTCTCTGTCAATGAATTATTCCACCTCGTTCCCAATATCTCAGAGATAAATTTCATCCCCCAAAATGATAGGGATGTGCAGTAGCCTAACCCACACATGGGATTCTATAATTTCCTCTTCTAGGTTGAAGTTAAGGGACCATGGAGATAGATACATTCCCCATGATCCCATGAAGTAGGGTCTAGAGTGAAAAATTAGGTCACTGTCTTCCTTATTGAGAAAAATAAAAATAAAATAACCTCAGATAGATGAAAATGATAATATCTATCCTTGAATCTTGACAGTCCAATGCTCTACTATGCATGTTTCTACATATCTTGGACTAGGCCAAAGGCTTGTAAACTTTCCAATCAAAGCATGCTTAGATAGAATTAGGGATTTTCTTCCTTGCTTCGAAGACGATATATCTAACTAGGGGATGGATTCCAACCATTTAAAGAATCTCCTTTGCTAAGGTTGGTTTCTTTTGCTTGGATTTAGGGACACGATCAATGAGTTAATCACTGATATTTATAAACAATTGGTATCTCCCATTGGTCATTGTGCTAATAGATTCGACCGACCTTAAAATCCTCCATGCATTTGGATCTAGCTTGTGATCATCATAATCATTGCTATAGGATGACTCACAACATTGGGCCTGCTTTCTACTCCACGATTGCAAATAGCGGTGGACGCATGCATGCACAATAGAGATGGCTAGCGATGGAAAACCCTCAAATAATGATTGCTAGGGTAAACCCTAGCATGAAAATGAATGTATATCACTTTGCAATTTTTTTTTCTTATTATGGTTACTACAACAATTTTAATTATTGGCATAATAACTATTATGTCTGTGTTGAGTATATCTCATTATAGGACCTTGTCACCATTTTAGAGTTAACCGGAGATTTTTTTTTATAATTGTAAGTCTAGGTGTCTCATTTAATGATTAAAATCAATTATGAATTAGTATAGAAACATAGCACTACAATTTGGTTTTTATTTATTCTTTTTTTCCAAGGAAAAAAGTTGGTAATTTTATTATATTGATAACAAAATTACATCTATAGATGTTTGTGGAATTCTGGAGGGATCTTCCCTTTAATCCCCTTGGAGGAGAGCAAAAAAAGTGTGCCTCTGTGCATACATATAGAGAATTGTCATCATTGTTCATCTTTTAAAAAAAATTCAAAAAAGAGTTTTTTTAGACTTTGAGTCTATAATTCAAAAAGAGATCAGTAAGCGTCTAAGAAACGGAAGAAAAAAAATCACAGTCCATGTCATATATGACAACATCCTATTCAGAGTTGGTCCCATGGGTAGTGAAGAAATTTAGTGGACTGATCCTATGTTTTTTTGCTGATTTTCCACATTCCTCTTTCCAATTCCAGACCAATTTTGGATAGCTGGTCGATGGATGAGTTCTACTGCCTGTACACATGAGTGAAAGAGATGTGAGTAAAATAACTGGCAATCCTTTTAACTTCTTGTAGTAAAGGTTCCAAAAAGTAGTTCCGAGAAGAGTATGTGCCAGTCATATAATTTATGATAAGGAGGGAGTCCCATAAATGTTCAGTCTTTCAGTGCTATTTTCTTTAGCCAAAATTAGGACTGACAATAAGGTTAATAGTTCGTTGAAGTTGTTGGTGGCAGGGCCTATACCAACAAAGAAGGAGAAGACATCTAATTCCAAGAGGTAGAACATACCTTTGGCTCCCCCTCTTGGGGGGTGCCCTTGAGCCACTCCATCAAAGAAAGCCCAGGGAGAGGAGGTTTGGATTTGAATGAATGGGTTCTAGGGGAGTGAGGGGGGGGGGAGTGGAGGGAATGGCTAGGAAATTAAGGGAACAACAAGAAGGGGAGGGGGGTGTCCTTAAAGATGGAGTGGCTTCTAGAAATCCAGATGCCCCATGCAACAAGGAAGGGGAGGGACCTGCAATGTTTTGTGGTTGGGTTGTCTAACCAATTTTTTAGTGCTTCTTAGATTTAATTGCCTTCCCATATACTTATATAATTATGAACTGATCTTATTTCGTCCCAAACTACTTTTGAGAAGTGGCATCCAAAAATTAAGTGGTGGTTGTTCTCTAAGTCCATTTTGCAGAGGCTGCACCTGTTTGGGCCATTGAATTTCCTTTTTTTATCCTGTCCCAGGTGGGCACTTTTTTGTGAAGAAGGAGCCACATAAACAACTTTGTTTTTGCCAGAATTTTGACTTTTCGAAGTTTCCCCCCCCACCAAGGAGAGGTTGGGGGCTCCATATTTTGAAGAAGAGTCGAATATTCAAGAATGGGGCTATATTTTCCATTTGGGTTGGGGGACCAGATAAGTTCATCCTCTAGATCGAAGATTCTAACAAAAAAGGAGTGTAGAGCAATGATGTAGTTTGACCAATTCTGAGCATGTTCTGGGCGAAGACCAACCTCATGAAAATTTGAACACCATCCTTGCTAGATTTGATTTAGATAATAGAAGCCTTGGTTGTTTAATTTAATAATGATGTCTTTTAGTAGGAGATGTCGATTTGAGCATCCTATCCAGAGATCCCTTCTGATGAGCACCTTGGATCCAGTGCCTACCTTCCAATTGAGCTAGTTTCCTATGATGGCGAAGGAATTCAAAAGGGATTTCCATACTATGGACCCATTCTAGGTTGCTTTGTTCATCTTTCTGATCTGATCTACAATTTTATCCCCAGGAAAGTATTTTTCTTGCAGAATACTTCTCCAAAGCCCCGATCCCTGTATGAGATTCCAAACATTTTTTGCTGCAAGGGATCCTACAAACTGATGTAATTTTTTTAGTTCCCAACTACCTAGGACTTTTGGCAGACTCACTTTCTTCCAGGATGCTAAGACCACCAGGGAGTTGTGTTATTTTGGAACTGACCAGAGGAAGTGATAGGAGAGCTATCAAATCTTGTTTATAATGCAGTTTGGAACCCACGTGAGTGAGATCCGGTAGATTGGAATGGCTTCAAGGACTGATTTCACCAAGGTTAAATGTAGTGCTTTAGAAAGCCAACGATGGCATCAACATCTTAGTCTCTTTTCTAGCTTTGTTCAAAGTGATTGCCAATATTTTTTCCCATAACCATTTGGCTTCAGGTTGAAGCCCAAGTATTTTAAACCCTCCTCTGGTTTTGGAGTTCTTTAATTCAAGGGAATTAGAAAAGTGTTATTATTCATTTAGAGAGAGCCTCTAGAAGAATATGAATGATTTATTCTGATTTATTTTCGTGCCCGTTTCTAGGCAGAAAGAGGTTAGCAGGGCCTTTACAGATTCAATGAAAGCTGGTCTACCTTCACAAAAAATTAGTATGTCATCCATAAATAGAATATGGGAGAGGGTGAGAGTTGGAATAACTGCTATTCCTTTAAGGTTTCCTTCTTCAATGGCCCTGTGAATTATTTTGCTTAAACCTTCTACCACTGAGAGAAAGTGAAAGGGGGAAAGTGAGCACCCTTGAAAAAGTCCCTCTTAGGTTTGAAGAAAGTAGAGGCATAGCCATTTATGATAACTGCAAAGGATGTGGTGTTGATGCAGTTTAAAACCTAGAAGAAGAAGGAGTGGATGAACCCCAAGTGAATAAGGAGAAACATCAGGTATAGCCATCTAACTCTTGCGGAAAAGGTGTTGTCATTGATTTCAAAGTGGACATGGTGTTGTCCATGATGATTGTCATTGTGTAGTATACTTCAAATAAATAATAAGAAGACTCTGTGTTAATAATGGTGAAGGATCCGCAGAAGAAGCGCGAGTACACAAAGAAATCATGAAGAATACGTTTATATTAATGATGATGAAGAACAATGAAGCACATAAAGTGCACGAGTTGGAGTCAAAGTCGCGGGGTGGATAAATTTCGAGCATGCAAGAAATAACGGGAAAAATCCCATGTTCTTATATCTCACATTCATTGGGAAATCATATTCAAAGGATTTATATTGCAAAATATATTTTACATCACTTGACAGTGAATAAAGGAGCTACAAAACTTTGTATACAGAGTAACCTTTTTGTATGAAGAAAAATAGACATGAAGATGGTTAAATCGTAACCGTTGATTCTCTACGATCAATTACCAAGAACAAAGGTTTGAGGCCTGCGGTGGGAACTAAAAAATGACTAAGTCCCAGGATGTCACAGAGCGACAGAGAATTAGAAGTGTGTGTGAAAAAATGAAATAATCTTATGGAACCGCGGTGAAATCTTTGAAAAATGGCTAAATATCAAGATGTCGCGGAGAAGCAGAGAATCAGAGGTATGTAAAGGACAAGAGAAATCCTGAAGACTCGTCATTCCTTGAAGAATATGAGAAAATTACTAAGTGTTGGATGGTGGACAGACGAAAAAATCCATAAGAATTAGGGAAATGCTATAGTCCCGTGACCTGCGGTGAAATTTTGAAATACGACTAAGTGTAGGATGAAGGAAGAACATACATACGAACAAGAGAGCACTTTTCAAAGTAGTGTGACAAACTTCGCTTCTGCGGTTGAACTTAAAAGACTAAGTATGGAACATAAAATCTCAAAAGGAAAAAACAACTAAGTACCAAGATTTGGATGGACAGAGAAGTATCGAAAAATAACTGAGTGTTGAGACTTCATGGAGATAGTGACCATGGTGGAATATTGGGAAGATGAGAGAAAATCCCGTAGTTCCATAGTAACATCTTGAAGAACTAGCTAAGCATGAAATGACTAAGTACCAAGAATGAGAGATCGGACAACCCATAGGGTAAGAGATCCGACGGGTCTGGAGGTCGTCATGTGTCACATATTAGACGACCCAAAAGGTAAGAGATCTGATGGCTCAACAGATCACCATGTGTCATCGATCGAATGACCCAGAAGGAGAGACATTCGATGGCCTAGGAGGTTTCCACGTATCGCATATATAATGGTTAAGAGAGAAAGAGATCTGATTCCCTAGGAGATTTCCATGTGTCACAAATCGGATGGTCCAAACAACCCACATTGAAATTTCTTGAAATATGTTTAAGTGTGGGTGTAAAATGAGTGCAACGAAACTTGGGGGGTGCCATTTGGAGGCCGTGGAAGTATTAAAATATATGCCTTAGACCCATGGCGAATGAGATCAATAGTCAAGATTAATCCAAGGTTCATATCAAACGATTGTTGTGCATTATGGTTACATTGCATGTTCTGATGAATAGTGCACCATTGAACGATAACGATTGATTCAAGAAGAATATCTGAAAAATGCACATTAAGAATATCAATGGTTGAGATCAAATCAAGGACAAATTGAATGACTGTTGAGCGCCTGAGGTTGTGTTGTTAGACAATGAAGAAAATTGATGGAGGAGATTGAATCTTGGAACACATTTGATGATAGCTATATATCGAGCTTGTTCTTGAACAAATCAAGCACGAAAAAGAAGGGGTTTTGGACATGCCGATGCAGCTTGGTTTTATGGAGATCTAGATTCGACCCCGTAGTATTTGGATATGTGGAGAAATATTTAGGTGTATCTTTTTATATAAATATCGAAGATCTTGTGAAGTTCAAGTGAGTGTGAGTGATGAGATGTAACAAAGTGTCTGAGTTCGCAGGAAAGAAGGTGAGAAGATTAGTATAAAGAATGAAAAAGGAATGTCTCAGGATGGTTGCATGATGCAAGGAAGTTTAAATGGAAACAAAATTATTTCAGGGTGGCAGGGTGGTGCTCGGGAAGATTAGCATCTTCATTCAACAGGTTGACACCTTTTTTTTAGGAAGTTCGTGATTCCTTCCAGTTGGAGTTGGTAAATCCAGAGGGTTGGTGCCTCCATCCAGTCGATACTGGTAAATCAAGGATTTGGAGCTTCCTTCAGGTTGGTGCCTATAAATTAGGGGGTAGGTTGTTAAGCCCTAAATAGTGGAACATTACCTCTTAATTGGGGTATATTACATTAGTAATGTTATTTTATTTATGTCAGCTTGGGTCCATTAGTTGTAATTGTACCTCCTAGTCTCCTATATATACCAAGGAGACCTTTTCATTTGGAATCATCTTATTTTTGGAAATTTATGTGGTCTATAAGGAGGTTGCCTCCCTCGAAGAGGCTTATTATATGAAATTATCTCTTTTTCAAGGTGTTGAGTACTTATTCTGAGTTTTTTCTATGCTATCTTGATATTTGGTTCTTAACATTTGGTATCGGAGCTCAAGGTCTTGGGGTTTCGCTGCTACATTTGAGACACCTTGGAATTTTTGTTATAATTTTTTTCCTATGACGTTTCAGAAGGAACCTCTTGGAGGATATTTAGTAGACATACCTATTGGGTATGTGTTATAGCCTTTGCATGTGTATGTGTGGGCACGTCAGATTCGACAACTGCATCTGACGATCCCAACTTCCTATTTTTAGCGGATTTTTCTATTTTTAGCGGTTTTCTAAATTAATCCCGGATTAAGGTATTAGGGTTTTTCTAGCTACGGAATACTTAAAACATTGTATATATTGTATGGTGAATGGTGAAATTAATACGAAAAAGGAGTTGAAAGGTGTGACACCAAGGAAGACTGGTTTTCTCCTAGTTAAGGGTTTCCAGCGTAAATCTTTGTGTACTATGTGTATGATCCATTGTTTATTTTCTGTTTTGCTTAAGAATATATATGCATTGCTTTACTTCACAGGTTTAAAACTTACATGTGGTATCAAAGCTCATTTTTGGCTTTAGAGGGATGCCTTTGTTGCTGAGGGTTTGGATCGGTCTTGATAGATCAAGTTTATCTTGGGTCTGTGATAAACTTGGGTTTAATGGGAGCTTTTGCAGTGGTTATTCAAGTGTAGAAAGAGGAATGGCGAGCTCTTCTAGAATCGAGATAGAGAAGTTCAACGGTAAAAAAATTGAGCTATGGAAGCTCAAGATGGAGGACCTTCTTGTAGACAAAGAACAATGGATCACTGTGTATCCTGGTACACAGCCTACTGGTACACATCCTACTGGCACACACACGACTGGTACACAACCTACTAGTACACAAACTGCTACTACACCACCTACTGGTATGTCGAAGGAATATTGGGAGAAGTTGGACAAAAGAGCAAGGAGTACTATTCGACTCTGCCTAGAAAATTCGGTGTTGTTGAATGTCTCGGGAGAATCTATAGCCACAGAACTATGGGATAAGTTATGGAATTTGTATCAATCAAAGTCCCTGGTAAACAAGTTGTTTCTTCGAAAGAAGCTGTATCATATTAGGATGGAAGATGGAGATTCTGTGACAGAACATCTAAATTCCTTTAATACTCTGGTAAGTCAACTTGTCTATGTTAATATTACTATTGCAGAAGAATATAAGTGTATTACTTTGTTATGTTCTTTGCCAGAATCTTGGGATAATATGGTTGTAGCAATTGGTAGTACCACTCAATCTACATTGAAGTATGAGGATGTAGTTTCATCCTTGTTATCTGAAGAGATGAAGCAGAAAAGAATGGATGGTCATAGCACATATGCTTTATTTGTAAGAGGTCGTACCCAAGACAAGAATCCCGATAAGTCTTCAGGTGGTATATCTAAATACATAGGTAGATCTAAGTCTCTAGGAAAATCTCTGAGGAAATGCTGGAAGTGTGGTAAAACATGGCATTATAAGAAAGATTGCAAGTTTAAGAAGGTTGATAAACCAAAGGGATCTGATAGCACCTCTTCCACAGAAGCGAAAACCTCCACTGAAGAAGGAGGTGATGTTTACCTGGCATCTACAGGTACACATGCAAACTGTGATATATGGTTGATCAACTTAGGTGCATCATACCATATGACTCCTCATAGAGAGTGGTTCTATGAATATGAAAAATATGACGGCGGTGATGTATTCCTAGGAGATGACTCGACAACCAAAATCATGGGACGTGGAAGGGTTAAGTTGCTGCTAAAACATGGAAGGGTCAGAACTCTCCCTAGGGTTTTGCACATTCCAAAACTAGCCAGGAGCCTAATATCTGTAGGCAAGTTGGATGATGCAAGAGTGGATACTGTATTGGGAAAGGACACTTGCAATATGGTATGAGGAGCAATGGTTTTTATGAGGGGAGTTCGGTGTGGAACTCTGTACAAGTTGTTGTGAAGAACTTATACTAATGGGTGTAACAGTTTTGTTGTGCCTGAGCAGAGAAATAAAGAAGACAAGACCAATATTGTCCCTAGAAAGAATACCATGCTGTGGCATCAAATACTAGGACATATTGGAGAAAAGGGCCTTCGAACACTACACGGTAAAGGTATGGTTGAAGGTATTTCTAATTGCACTCTGGATTTTGATTTCTGTGAATATTGTATATATGGAAAATAGGATTGAGTAAGATTCCCATCTGGTGCTACAAGAGAAAATGGGATCTTAGAGTTGATACACAGTGATGTGTTTGGACATGTGCATATTCCATAACTAGGTAAATTTGTGTATTATGTTTCATTCATAGATGATTTCTCTAGGAACACATGGATTTATTTTCTTAGAAAGAAATCTGAGGTATTTGATAAATTTAAAGAGTTTAAGGCTCTGGTAGAAAATCAGACAGAGAATAAAATAAAGGTATTGAGGATAGATAATGGTGGAGAATTCTGTAAGAAGTGTGGTATAGCAAGACATAAGACTACTCCATACACACCTCAACAGAATGGAGTTGCAGAAAGGATGAACATGAAACTGATGGAAAAAGCAAGGAGCATGCTTAGTGGTGCTGAGTTAGGACAAGAAGTATGGGCAGAGGCAATGGGTACAACATGTTACCTGCTCAATCGATCACCCTTATCAGCGCTGGATGATAAAACTCCACACGAGGTATGGACTGGTAAGAAACCCTCTATTGAACATCTTAGAGTGTTTGGTTGTGATGCTTATGTACATGTTCCAAAGGAAAATAGGAGTAAGTTGGATAATAAAGATGAAAAGTGTATCTTTATGGGTTATAAAGATGGTGTGAAAGGTTATAAGATTTGGAACCCATAAAGTAAGAAGATTGTTTACAATCGAGATGTTGTTTTTAGAGAGGTAAAAGATGTGTCCAAACAGAAATTCCTACCAAGGCAATATGAACCTGAGAAAATAGAGCTTGAGTTGGATGATGAAAAATCTGAATCGTCTGAAGAAGATGAAGCAAAAGAGGAAGAACCTCATACCCTAGTATTGAGGAGATCAATGAGGGAAAGAAGGCAACCAGAAAGGTATAATCCACCTGATTTTCTATCTAATTTTGCTTTATCTATTACTGATGATGATCCCATAACTGTCAGGGAAGTAGTGAATTCAGAGGACAATAAACTATGGAAGAAGGCCATGGTTGAAGAAATGGATGCCTTGGATAAGAATGAGGCATGGGATATAGTTGAGTTGCCATCTGGAAGAAAATCTATTGGTAGCAAATGGTTGTTTAAGAAGAAGTTTAATGCAGAAGGAAAAGTGGATAAATACAAAGCTCGGTTAGTAGCAAAAGATTATTCCCAGGTAGAGGGAATCGACTTTGGTGAGATTTTTTCTCTTGTTTCCAAGTTAACGTCTATGTTGAATCAGAGAAAATATGTTGAGACGATATTGTAGAGATTTAATATGCATGGAAGCAAACTGGTCAAGGTTCCTGTTCCTATATGTGTAAAGTTATCTGCAGATCAGTGTCCCAAGACATAAGAAGAAGAAGAGGACATGCCCCATGTTCCATATGCTAGTGCAGTTGGTAGTTTGATGTATGCAATGGTTTGTACTAGACCAGGCATTACACATGTAGTGGGAGTTTTGAGCAGGTATATGTCAAAATCAGGGAAGGAGCATTGGACAACAATAAAGAGGGTCTTCAAGTATTTTCGTGGCACTACCAGTTATGGATTGTGCTACCAAGGAAGAACAGGATTGGACAAAGTGGTGGACATACATGGCTTTGTTAATGCAGTCTGCGATGGAGATATGGATCGTAGAAGATCTACAAGTGGGTATGTATTTAACCTATTTGGAGGAGCAATCATTTGGATGAGAAAAAGACTGGTTGTAGTGGCACTCTCAACTACAAAAGCTGAATACATGGTAGCCACTCATGCAAGAAAGGAATCAATATGGTTACAAAGATTGTGTTTAGGTATTGGGTTGGAACAAAAAGCAATGATATTAGATTGTGATAGTCAAAGTGCAATCTTCCTGGCAAAGAACCCAACTTATCATTCGAAGACAAAGCATATTGATGTTCAGTATCACTTTGTGAGAGACATGGTTAAAGAAAAGAAGGTGTTGCTGGAAAAGGTTGACACTTTGAAGAATGTTGTAGATTCATTGACAAAGTTTGTGAGAACAGAAAAGTTCTCCTGGTGTAGAGTAACAATGGGCATTGTTGTCGTGGAGTTTTGACTATATAATCCTGTGAACCCCTTTATGCAAAGAAAACAACAAGTGGGAGAATGTTGGGTATGTGTTATATTCTTTGCACGTGTGTGTGTGGGTGCGTCAGATTTTATAACTGCGTCTGACGATCCCAACTTCCTTCGCTGTATGTTTCATGTGCGCCGGGCGCTTCCTAGGGGGGTCCCAGAGGGGCTAGATATGCCCCCCCCAGGTTACGCGCAACACCCCACTTTTTTTTTTGGGCAGATTTTTCTATTTTTAGCGGTTTTATAAATTAATCCCAGATTAAGGGATTAGTGTTTTGGTAGTTATGAAATACCTAAAACATTGTATATATTGTATCATGGCGAATGGTGAAATTAATACGAAAAAGGAGTTGAAAGGTGCGATACCAAGGAAGACTGGTTTTCTCTTGGTTTAGGGTTTCCAACGTAAATCTCTGTGTACTATGTGTATGAACCATTGATTATTTTATGTTTTGCTTAAGAATCTATATGCATTGCTTTACTTCACAGGTTTAAAACTTACAGGATCAAGGTACGTTGGGTTCAAATTTCAGCTCATGACGCCTTATACTTTCAAATATAAAGCATGTGTAAGATAGGGTTATGAAATCATCCTGAATTTAGTCATCTCGGAATTTTCACGATGAATTTTTTTTTGTAACATTTTAGAACTTGAGATATAGATGATATTCACAAAAATTATCAAGGTAGATGTCATCAAAATTTCATCTTCTGGGTCATCCTACTTTTGTAGATACACCTTGTGCAAGATAAGGTATCTGACCAGCCATATTAACTATTCTCAAACATGTCTTCTTGGTAAAGAAATGATATCTTATTCAGTGAGTACCCAAATTAAGTGAGACCCATTGCATTGGATAGTGGATAGTTTTTAGTATTTTTGGGACAAGTTTCAGAATCAAATATTAGATATTGTGATCTTGGCACGCTTTACAAGTATGATATCCTAGAAAAAAAATCAGCAAGTTGTGGGGAAGTTACCATAACTTCCACTTGGCACATCCAATTTTGATCAGACCTGTGGCATTGTAGAGAAGAAATATCAAAGAACTACAAAAAATAAATTTTGATACCCTGAAGGGACAAAATTTTGGAGATACAACAGAATAAAGTGTTCGACAACACATGTATTCCAATAGAAGATGAACACCTTCAATAACCACTCACACAACCAGATCAAAGATCAACACACCGATGTTTTGACGTGGTAAAACCCCTATGGGGAAACATCCATGGACCTAACCAACGCGACCACTTGGAGCAGTTTATTAATGCAAAAGAAAAAGATTACAAAGAGATTTTACAAGAGAGTTTCTCATAATCGATCATCGACAAATGACCTTCCATGCTCTTTAAATAGAGTTCATGGACCAATCGGGTGTTAAGCCACAAATTAATGGCCATTAGTATAAAGGAGAATATGAACCGTCAGATCACTCTATGTCAGGAACATATTGTGACCGTCATATTTCCTAACTACAAACGAATACTAATGCATACTAAAGAAACACACTAAGAAACACACTTTTACCTAACAACACATTACACCAAGTAGATCTTAACTAACTCCTAAGTGTCTAAATATCCTAACATCCCCCCTTAAGAACAACTTGGGATAGGATTGAAGGATTTACAATAGTGACAAAATAGGAGAAGGAAGGAGGCATTACAACCTATCCCCCCTTAATGACAACTTCTTGAACTCTTAACATAGATCAAAGTTTGGAAAACTTTGCTTCTGTAAGAGACTTTGTGAAAATGTCTGCAAATTGATCTTCTATAGGAAAAAATAGCACTTCAATAACTTGATCATGAATGAGCTTTCTGATGAAGTGAATGTGTATCTTGATGTGCTTATTGCATTGATGTTGAACTGGGTCTTTGGAGATATTGATGGCACTTTGATTGTTGCACCAAAGGATGGTCGAATGCTGCTGCTGGAATGCAAACTCTGAAAGGATCCATCGAAGCCACAAGGCTTCCTGACTTGCATTTACCGTTGCTCGGTACTCCGATTCCGTCGAATAAAGTGCAATAGCATGTTGTGTCTTACAGTCCCAAGTGACAGGTCCTGAATCAAGGCTGAAAACATAACCTGCAATAGACTTCCGATCATCAGGGTTGCTGTCACAATCTGAATCAGTGAAACAAACCAATAAAGGAGTCCCCTCTGAAATGCAATGTGTCCTGAACTGAACTATACCACAGACATAACGAAGTATCCTTTTAGCTACTTTCTAATGGATTTCATGGGGTGTTTGCATATACTGGGAAACAAGACCAACAACAAAGGAAAGATCAGGACGTGTATGAGTCAAGTATAAGAGGCTACCAACTAAATGATGGTACAGGGTGGCATCAACTTCAGGATAAGTACATGTGGCAGTAAGATTGACTCCAGACTGGAAGGGAGAAGGGGATGGTTTACAATCATCCATGTGAAAGTGACAAAGAAGGTCACAAACATACTTAGATTGGGAAAGAAAAATTCCTTCATTGTTCTGTCATTTCAAATTTCTTCTTAAGGTTGGTTTTCACATGGTTTAAAATTTTTGAGTCACTACCAGTAAGGATAAGTTCATCAACATAAAGGACATGGATTATGAGATGGATTGCTACTTTCTTGGTATAGACATTAGGATCAGAATGACATCTAGAGAATCTGGTGTCAATAAGAAAGTTGTCTATTTTGGCATACCAAGCTCGGGGAGCTTGCTTAATACCATAAAGAGATTTATTAAGGCGACAAACAAGGTTAGAGTCATTCTGGACATAGCCAGGAGGTTGTTCCATGTAGATTTATTCTTGCAAATATTTGTGCAAGAAGGAATATTTAACATCCATATGATGGACCTCCCATTTATGTAAGGCAACAAGAGAAAGAAAAAGGCAGATGGACCTCATTTTGGATAAAGGGGAAAAGGTTTCATTATCGTCAATTCCTTCAACTTGGGAAAATCATTTGGCAACTAACCGAGCTTTGTGTCTTTCAACACTTCCATCTGATGCATACTTAGTTATGTAGACCCATTTACATGTGACAAGTTTTCTTCCTTTTGGAAGAGGTACAAGATCCCAAGTATCGTTGGCCATTAAAGAACGATACTTTTCATTCATTGTTGTATCCCAATCTGGACGACCTTAATATTTTGCAAATGTCTTTGGATCATGAGTCTCTAAAACATGATCCAAAATAGAAGAGGCTCACTGGAAATATGAACGTATCCAATGCTGATCTGAAGGATCACTGACAAGATCACCAACTACTTCTCGTGTTGAATAGACCCATCTAGGAAGTGATGGAGTTGGTTCAGGTTCAAGGGACTCATTTGGAGGAAGGTGAGTAGGTGAGGGTGGATTTTCATCCTCATTGTCATCATCTGAAGAAGAAACTAGAATAGGAACAAAAGAAGGAACAAACGTTGAAGATGGCTCGCAGGTCGAAGAATGCACAATCACCAAATTAGGCTCGCAAGCCAAGAAATTTTCATCAAATTTAACAAATCTTCTAATAATAATTTCATTACAATGTGGTTGAAGAAGTCTATAACCTTTGAAATCTTCAGAATAACCAACAAATACACACTTCTTACTTTTAGGCTACGATGCTTTCCTTTTCTCATGAAGAATGTGAGCCCATGCTATACTGCCAAATACATGGAAGTGACTTACATCTGGTTTAATTTTAGTCCAAGCTTCTTCTGGTGTTATATTTTTAAGAGCCTTTGTGGGAGTGCAATTTACTATGTAATTTTCACAGTTGATTGCTTCCACCCAATACTTTAGACTTAATACCTTAGATTGGATCATACAATTAGCCATTTGTTTTAATGTGTGGTTCTTTCTCTCAACAACACCATTTTGTTGTGGTGTATATGGAATAGTGCGTTGCATTTGGATGCCCTGTGTAGTGCAGTAAATTGTAAAATTATTTTTCACATATTTTCCTCCATTATCTTTTCTTAACTTTTGAATTTGATGTCCAAATTGATTTTCTGCAAGGGCCTTGTAGGCCAAAAACTTGTCAAAAACTTCACTCTTAAGTTTTAAGAAGTAAACCCTAGTACGTCTGGAAAAGTCATCAATGAATGTTAAGAAAAACTTGCACCCAGAAAAAGAAGGAGAATAAAGTGGACCACACAAATCACAGTGAACAAGCTGCAAAGGGCTCGAGGCATGCCAAGAGGCGCGTTTGTCAAAACTATCCCGATGATGTTTTCCAAGAACACAATCGACACCATCTCTGCATGAAACAAGAGGAAGACTAGTCACCATCTGTTGATTACATAGTTGTTGCAATGAGCGATAGTTTAGATGACCAAACCACTCATGCCAAAGTTTTCTCAAGTCATCACCATGAGCAACAAAAATTGATGAAAAATATGATGACCCAACCCAAAGTTGTCAAACTTGTACAACCTGGTAATATCATCAACAATTCCAGTTGCAAGAACATGCTTAGGATCTTTTAGATCCTTGATTACAACTTGGTGAGGTGAAAACTCCACGGTTTTATTTTCATCTGAATGAGTGATTTGATATACTGATAGAAGGTTAAAGGAAACACTTGGAACACATAATACATCATTGAAATGACCGTTTTCTACTTGAACTATTCCAGATCCTTCAACACTAAGAGATCTATCATCACAAACAAATATTTTCTTGGTGTTACATTTATTTAGAGCAAAAAATATGTCTCTATCCTTATCCATATGATAAGATGCTCAAGAATCAATATGCCACTCATAAGAAGAAGAAGTAGAAGTTGTATTGAAGGATAAACCAGAAGCAGAAAGTGCATGTCCATGAGAAGAAGAAGAAGAAGAAGTAGAATCAATATTGATGTTTTGCTTCTTCATCGCTGCTTCTAAAGCTGCCATCTTCTTGAAACATTTGGACTCATCATGACCATCTTTATCACAAAAGTTGCAATGTCTGTCAGTGTTCTTACTTTTATATTTTTCTCCTTTGTCACCATTAGGAGCGAAAGCTGTCTGAGTGGGTTTGAGACCCTTATATTTCTTGTTGTGGTGAGGATTTTGCTTCTTGGGATTCTTGGGTTTATCTTTTTGATGGACGGATAAGGCTTTGCTGGAGGTACCTGCAGTGCTGATCACTCCAAGTTGTACAAGATTATCTTGCTCTCTAATCAAAGCATCACAAAAGTTCTCAAGACTGGGTTTTTTATAAGTTGTCGCTATATCCTCTTGCATGGCATACAAGGTAGATACAAACATAGAATATGCACTACCTAGCTTAGAAAGAATAAGATAGATGCACCAATCTTCTTTTATCTTTATCTTACATTCTTCACATAAATTTTTTGAGTGTTTTAAACTTAGATAGATAGTCTTCAATGCAAGAAAAATCATTTGGACTTAAAGTCAATACTTGATTTTCTAACTGTTGTGCTCGAATAATATTGTGTTTACCAAGCATAGATTCAATATTTTCCCAACCTTCTTTGGGTTTATCAATTGATTGAAGGTGGAACCTTAAATCAAGAGAGATAGACATTCCGATTAATCCATGTTCTTCGTCATTCATATTATCCCATTTGAATTTTTAATCAACATCAGTGGATGTTGTTTCCTTTCCCAAGGTAATCCAGTACAAGCCTTTACTTCTTAATAAATCCTCCATATGGGATTTCCATTGGAAGTAATTGGTGCTAGTATGCAAGATATTACTTGTAGAATCCATATTAAATATGCAAATAATATGGGTTTAAAAACTGAAACTGATGATCTGGATGGAAAGATCTCGAAAAATTATGCGGTTCTAAAAAAACGATACTAAAAACAGATTTCAGATGTGAAAGTTATGCCCCTTTTAAAAAAGACATAAATGATAACCAAATGACCACGTGGTGGTGTAAGTTGCTTTATGAAGTGACCCACTTTTATAAAGAGAAGTGGGGTCACTTTTACAATGAAGTTACTTTAAAAAATAAAAACTGCATGCAAAATAAATAACTCTAAAATAAAATATTAAAGTTACTTATATTGATTCACTTTTATACTTGAAGTGAAATACACTTTACAATTTGAGCATGAACTTTTTCAAAAAAAAAGTAACAAAAAAAGAGACTTGAACTCAAGACCTCTTACTTAATAAGGCAACTTTTAACCAAATGGTCTAGCAAAACACATTGTACTGTTTAGCAAGAGGATTGGGGGTGTTGTTGTTGTTGAAGATGACCTTGGAGAGCGTGCTAAAAAAAACAATTTTCACAGAATAAAAAAATTTCCCTTCTCGATGACAACAAGGGTTAGATCTCGGTTAGCTTACCTGACAGATGCACCTTTTCCTATCTGTTTCTGATTTTCCGAGATCGCACAGGGCGCAGGGCAAAGAGCATACACATATCTAAAAGAGTAGCAACCCAAAAATAAATAATATAAAACCGAAATAAAACAAAAATAATACTCTGCAAAAATTTAAAGAATGCGTATTTAGGTTTTATACCTCTGGATCTGACTGAAATGACCGTATCTTGGGAAAACATAAACCTTTTCGAGTGAAAGGAAAAGTGTTCTTGACTGAAACGAGCACTCTAGATGCAACTGAACAATTTCTCAGCCTAGAAATGTACGAAAATGACATAAAATGGAGATGAGATAACTCGGCTTCATGATCTCGATCTACAACAGAAACAAGTCTTCAAACATGCTCTGATACCATGTTCGACAACACAAGTATTCCAACAGAGGACGAACACCTTCAGTAACCACTCACACAACCAGATCAAATATCAACACACCGATGTTTTGACATGGTAAAACCCCTACGAGGAAACATCCACGACCCCAACCAACAGGACCACTTGGAGTAGTTTATTAATGCAAAAGAAAAATATTACATAGAGATTTTACAAGAGATTTTCTCACAATATATCATCGACAAATGGCCCTCCATGTTATTTAAATAGAGATCATGGAAAAATCAGGTGTTGAGCTACAAATCAATTGATCCAGATGGATATTGGTGTCCACCCACCTTTTCCAACTGGCTCAAAACAATTTTCTGACATTTTTGGCAATTTACTATTTTTAGCAGTTTTTACTTTCGGGGCCATTTTGAGGGCCTAAATGAAGGTTTTTCGGCATCGATCTCCTCAATAATATTCAAAGGAATAATTGAGCCCCCAAAATTAATCTCCTCGGCGATACCTTTCCAACGGGCTATCACACGCCTAAAACGGAGATCGTATGCAAAAGTTACGACCCCGGGAAGTTGATGTACTAGCTTACCCAAATGGGGCCCACATGACTTTTGGCGTTTCATCTCCTAGGGTTAGGTTTTTGGATGTATAGGGTTTTTGGAAGTCTTGATTATTGTAAAAAGGACTTCAAATCCTCATTGTAACTTCTTTCTTGCGAATGCGTGTTGCCGTCACATCTCTTCTCGGAGATAAGCCACCACCATTCCAACAAGCTTGTTTCCGCTGCATTTTACAGTTTCAGCGTATTTCGTTATTGAATAGAAAACCAGTTTTACTGTATCTCTGTTATTTTGTGTTAAGAACCTGTTAATAATTTGTATTCATTTTGTTCTGCTCATAAAATCCGGATCAATGGTATCAGAGCAGTCTGCTCCTTGTCGTCTTAATGCATGTCCCCAACGAGGTCAGAGTACAAAGAGTTGGGTCTCAAGCTTGTTTCTCTTGAGGACAAAAGCTCTCGCACGCCCAAGCGACCTCCCATGGCAGGAGAAAAGAAAGACGACAGGATAGGATATCCTTTCAAACTGTTGATTGAGGAAGCCCTCACGCAACAAAGGAATGAGATGATGCATAGTTTTGCGCAAATCCTTTGGCGACTGCCAACATGCGATGCATCTTCTTCGAACGGAGGCGTCGCCCCCTTCAAGGTACAAATAAAATTTGATATTCCTATATTTGAAGGTCAGATAGATGAAAATGATGTAGACAAGTGGTTGAGTCTACTAGAAGGGTATTTTTCTGTTCATAAATTTTTGAATAGAGAAAAGATTACTTTTGCGCTCCTCAAAGCCGTTCCCCATGTCAAAGATTGGTGGAAAACTTTCTGTGAGCAAAAGGAAATAGAGGAAACCTCATTATTTTCAGTCACGGGCACCTGGGAATCCTCCAGGGATGCTATTAAGGAACAATACTACCCTGTCGGAAGTTATGATGACCTGTATACCAAATGGACCACACTGCGGCAAGAAAGAGACCAAGCAGTGCCATATTTCACAAATATCTTCCATACCTTGTGCACCAAGTTGGGTATCAAAGATTCAGAGCGACATCTGGTGCTCAAGTATTGCGTTGCTCTGCATAGATACATCCAGAACGAAATGGAATTTCTAGACATCTCATCGTTGGGCACGACCTACCGATATGCCATCAAAATCGAGCAGAAGCCCAAACAAAAGACGCGGCAATTTGGGCCTGGGAACCCCTCACAACAAAAGCCAAGAAAGGGCGGCCCCAACCCACCGAACAAAGGAAAGAGAAAAGATGGACAATATCAAGACAACCAGTACAAGCCATAAGCAAAGAAGGACACCAGAAAGACAAAGAAAGATACCGGGAAGTGGTGCGACTTCCATAAGAGCCCTTGGCATAACACTGCTAACTATCGCTCAAAGCAGTCGCTGGTGGCCGAAGTGAAAGCCTCTGAATCAGATGGAGATTCTGACTCCGAGACAGAACCAGAAAGGGGAAGACAGATCATTGATGCGGAACCCAGTGCCACCGTTGCTACCACCAAGATCCAGCCTGGTGAACCAGACCAGCCAGAAGAAGGAGAGCGCCTCTTCCATTCACATATGTGGGTAAAAGGCACCCCGCTGCACTTCATCGTTGACAACAGTAGCTAGAAGAACCTCATCTTAGCAGAGGTCATCAAGTGACCGACCCTTCCAACAATGCCGCACTCACAACCCTACACCATTGGATGGCTCTGCCAAGGAAGCGATCTCCGTGTCGGCCAACAGTGTTGACTGTCGTATGGAATCAATCCCTTCAAAGACGAGGTATTGTGTGATGTTGCACCTCTTGAAGTTTGTGATGTTCTTTTGGGCCAAACTTATTTATGGAAACGTCATGCTGTATATGAGTCTAGGCCTCGTAGTGTTATTATTACTTTGAACAAGAAATTGTACAGGATACCCGAGGCAGTCTCACCTAGTGCTATTTCCTTGATCTCTGCTAAGCAATGCAGGAAGGTCATCTCTTAGACGGGGAAGTTTGTCTTCTTCATGATTCGCTCTCAGAATAAGCGAAAGATCGCAACCACATCCAGGGTCTCTGCCACCAACCTCTCCACACAGCAGAATCAAGTAGATAAGGTCGTGGAAGAATACTCAGATATCTTCTCCTCACCTACAGGGGTACCTCTACACTACCAGGTCAAGAACCCCATTGATCTGACCCCCGACGCACCGTTGTCGAATGGGCCAGTCTATCGTCGCTCTTTGTTAGAGAATGAGGAGATCAAGAGACAGATCCAAGAACTTCTCCACAAGGGGCACATATGACCTAGCTCATCACCTTGCGGGAGCCCAATCGTGCTGGTATAGAAGAAAGATGGAACCTGGCGACTCTGCATTGATTACCGAGCTCTGAATAAAATCACTGTCAGAAACCAATACCCGATTCCCCGAATTGATGACCTCCTTGATCAACTCATGGGAGCCAAATACTTCAGTAAGATTGATCTGAAGTCTGGCTACCACCAGGTCCCGATAGAACAGACAAATGTATGGAAGACCGCCTTCAAGTCAAAGGGAGGAATTTTTGAATGGTTGGTCATGCCGTTTGGTTTGACAAATGCTCCAACCACTTTCATGAGGATGATGGACGATATTCTGCAACCATTCACCAATACTTTTGTAGTGGTGTATCTGGATGACATTCTAATTTACAGCAAGACTTGGGACGAACACTTGCAACATATTCAGTAGGTTCTGCACACCCTGCGGTAGCACAAGCTATACGCCAACCTGGAAAAATGCTCCTTCGGCATGGACATGGTCCATTACCTGGGCTACATCATTGATCAACATGGCGTACATGTGGATCCAACCAAGATCCAAGTCATCCGTGATTGGACAGCCCCAACAACACTCACTGAGCTTCGAAGCTTCTTGGGACTTGCTAATTTCTACCGCAGGTTTGTGTTGGGTTTCTCCCATATTGCATGGGCCCTCAACCAAATAAACATGGGTGGTGGTAAGGCGAAATTTGCATGGGGCTGGTCCCAACAAAAAGCGTTCGATGATTTGAAGCAGCGCTTGTGCTCAGCCCTAGTACTTTCACTACCAGACCTGCAACATCCCTTTGAGATTGAGACAGATGCTTCAGACTATGCCGTGGGCGCCATTCTCGCTCAGCACGACCACCCCATGGCCTATCATAGTGAGACACTGTCAGACACTGTCTATAAGTACCCTAATTACGAAAAAGAAATGTACTCCATTGTGCAAGCATGTCGCCAGTGGAGACATTACATTCTTGGGAAGGAGACAATCATCCACATTGATCATCAACCACTGTAGTTCATGCAGACATAGGGAAAACTGCAAAATGACCGCCATAAAAAGTGGTCCACATACTTGCAGCAGTTCCACCTCAACATCAAGTATAAAACAGGAAGCACCAATCACGTCGCTGATTGCCTCAGTAGACCGCCAATCGCGCTCACCACAGTGCTAGACTCTTGCGGCCATGAGACATCTGGATGGCCCCAACTCTATGAGACAGACCCTGACTTCGCCACCACCTACCAAATGTTGGGTGCAAATGCAGTTGTCGATAATTTCCATCTTCAGGATGGGTTGTTGTGTCGTCTGGGCCATATCTGTGTTCCATCAAGCGAGTGAGCGAAGATGATATGGGAAGCCCACTATAGTCGGGTGGCAGGACACTTTGGCATTGAAAAGACAGTGGCAATGCTACAAAAACATTTCTACTGGCCGAAACTTCGACAGGAGGTCGACAAGTATATCAGGTCCTGCACTGCCTACGCTATTGCCAAACCGACCACTAAGAAACATGGCTTGTACACCCCTCTTCCTACTCCTGACAGGCCATGGGAATCCATCTCAATGGACTACATTTCGGGCCTCCCATCCACCAAGCGGGGAAATGACTGTGTTTTTGTGGTTGTTGATCGCTTTTCTAAGATGGCGATTCTAGTTGCCTGGAAGAAGAGCATCACAACAGAGTCCACTACCAAGCTCTTCTTTGAACGAGTCTGGGTACATTTTGGAATCCCACAAACCATTGTCTCAGATTGGGATAGTCGATTTCTCAGCACATTCTGGTCGAGCCTCTGGTCACTGCTGGACACCAAGCTCACCAAATCCACGGCCTTC
>ML777818.1:173359-190016 GCA_009831015.1 Picea engelmannii
CTCTGGTCACTGCTGGACACCAAGCTCACCAAATCCACGGCCTTCCACCCCCAGACAAATGGCCAAACCGAGGTTGTAAATCGAATGATTGTGCATATCCTTCGCATGTATAATTCAAAGAACCCTCGCACATGGGATGAGAGACTTCCTTATGTCCAACATAGCTACAACTGAGCCTTGCATAGCTCAACCGACCACAACCCCTTTCAAGTGGGGTTGGGATTCCAACCATTGGGTCCCATAGATGTTGCACTTCCCCTTGCGGTCACCTCAATTGACTCATCTCCTGCTCCAAATGAAGATGACAAAGCCACCCGGTTCATTGAGCGGATCCAACACATCCGCCAACAGGTTCAGGGTATCCTACAGAAGTCCAATGACAAGTACAAACATCGCCATGATCAACATCGGGTGCCGCATAAGTTTCAGGTGGGCGACAAATTTTGGTTGCACTTGCAGAAAGAACGCCTTACAGGACCCCATCGGAAGCTTCGCCCACTCCGTTATGGACCGTACACTATCACCAAGGCCATGGGGGATAATTCTTTTGAGCTCAACATTCCTCCTTTCCTTGGCCTGCACCCAGTGTTCAACGTGGATCTCCTTCGCCCTTATTTCCCACCATTATTGGACACCTCAAAAGTAGAAGAACATCTGACATCGACAGAGCTCAACCCCGACTGCATACAACAGGCATCCAATGATCATATTGTGGATAGACATATCAATGGCACTCGACAACAAAGGATCCAACTTTATCGAGTAGTCAAAGCAGGGCAGCTCCTGCACCAAGGCAAGTGGCTCACCTGGGGCCAAATTCAGCAGAAATTTCCTCATCTAATGGGGGACCTCAACGCAATGGAGACCATTTCTTCCTAAGGAGGGAGGATTGATCCATATGGATATCAGTGGCCACCCACTTTTCCAACTGGCTCAAAACAATTTTCTGACATTTTTGGCAATTTACTATTTTTAGCAGTTTTTACTTTTGGGGCCATTTTGAGGGCCTAAATGAAGGTTTTTCGGCATCAAGCTCCTCAATGATAGTCGAAGGCACGATTGATCCCCCAAAATGAATCTCCTCAGCGATACCTTTCCAACGGGCTATCACACGCCTAAAACGGAGATCGTATGCAAAAGTTACGACCCTGGGAAGTTGATGTACTAGCTTACCCAAACGGGGCCCACATGACTTTTGGCGTTTCATCTCCTAGGGTTAGGTTTTTGGATGTCTAGGGTTTTTGGCAGTCTTTCTTATTGTAAAAATTCCTTCATAGCCTCATTGTAACTTCTTTCTTGTGAATGCGCGCTGCCGTCACATCTCTTCTCAGAGATAAGCCACCACCATTCCAACAAGCTTGTTTCCATTGCATTTTACAGTTTCAACTTATTTCGTTATTGAATAGAAAACCAGTTTTACTGTATCTCTATTATTTTGTGTTAAGCACCTGTTAATAATCTGTATTCATTTCGTTCTGCTCATAAAATCTGGATCATCAATGGCCGTTAAGATCGAGGAGAATATGAACCGCCAGATCACTCTATGTTGGGAACATATCGTGACTGTCAGATTTCCTAACTACAAATGAATACTAATGCATACTAAAGAAACACACTAAGAAACACAATTTTACCTAACGAAACATTACACCAAATATATATTAACTAACTCCTAAGTGTCTAAATATCCTAACAGAAAGATCGTCTAACAGAACCACCTTAAAATCAAGGTTTAAAAGTGATACTTGGCCAACATGCCACCAAAAAAGGGAAGTTCTAGACCAAATAAGATTCTAGACAATCCTACTTGGACTCTTGATGAAGGTGAATAAATTCATAGGGACATAAATGATTTACAAAAGAAGACAGTAACAAAAGATGAACTACAAGGGATGATGGATGGTTTAAAAAGGGAGATTATGGAAGGATTGAAACATTTCCTAATAGAGAAGACAACTGAAAGTGAAAATGTATACCATAAAATTCGTGATGAGGACACAAGGAATATGAATAAAAAATGGAGAAACTCTAAGATCGATATGAGAAAGTTTGATGGTAAGAACCCAATCACATGGATACTTTAGATGGAGCAATTTTTTGATCTACATGATGAGCCACATACACAAAAGGTACGAATTGCTTCTTTATATTTAGAACCCAATCAATTTGTGTGGTATCGATGGCTTTGTTCTCGCAAATCACTCTCCAGTATGACAATTTTCACTTAAGAAATGATAACACACTATGAGGATACAAGGAGCAATACCTTCTTTAGCCAATTGATAAATCTCAAGAAAAATGGTTCAATTGCAGAGCACATTGAGAACTTCCAAAGATTGAATATAAATGTAACATATATTCTAGATGAGCACCTGATTGATGTATTCATAGGAAATTTAAAGGATAACATTCAACATGAGGTTCTCCTTTGGGAACCCAAATCATCGGAGAATGCATTCAGGGTGGCAAGAAATGTTGAAAGTAAAAATATGGCTATGGCTACTAGAAGGACCAATCTTAACATCTATCAAGAGAATACTGTTCCTTCTTCTAAAACACTTCAACCTACAAGGTTGACACCTCAACAATTGGAGGAAAGAAAAGCAAAAGGTTTATTTTTTAATTGTGACATCAAGTACAATAAGGGACATAAGTGTGGTGAGAATAAATTATTCTTCATAGATTGTGAAGAGGAATAAGAACAAGAAAAAGAACAAGAACCATCTCAAGATGAAAACGTAGAAGAAATTTCTTCTGAAGAGTTGATTCCCACGATATCATGTAATGCATTGGCTGGAATTAGCACGCCTCAAACCCTCAAGATCGAAGGATACATCAAAAAGAAAAAGGTAATAGTCCTAATTGATTCTAGTAGTACTCATAATTTCATTCACTATAAATTAGCCAAATCTCTCAATTGCTTTGTATATCCAACGCCAAGTTTCAAATAATGATTGCAGATGGAGGAACTATCAATTTCTCAAGAAAATGCAATAAGATCAATCTTACTATGGGGGAATATGTAATGAATAGTCCAATTATTGCTATACCCATGGGTGGTGCTGATGTCATACTAGGAATCCAATGGTTACAATCATTAGGAACAATGGATTTTAATTTTCAAGAACTTTTCATGAAATTTTCATTGGAAGGAAAATAAATTGAGTTAAGGGGTATCACAGGAAAACCCAGTAAGGTGATAATCTCTAATGGCATGAAAAAATTATTGAAAAAGGGGCATCAGGGTGTAATTGCACAACTATTCTCACTAGATGTTCAAACATCTAAGCCATCTATTCCCCTAGATCTCCAAGGGATCATGGATACACATTCCAAAGTATTTGAAGATATTCCCAAAGGTCTTCCACCCACTCGAAATCATGATCATACTATTCACCTAATTCCTGGGAGTGTTCCTCCTAACATAAAGCTTTACAGATACCCTTATGTCCAGAAGGGTGAAATTGAGAGTATGGTTGAATAAATGTTAGAGGCTGGCATTATTAGACCTAGACAAAGTTCTTACTCTGCACCGGTGGTAATGGTACTCAAGAAAGATGGCTCATGGTGTATTTTTCCATATTATAGAGATCTCAACAAGATCACTATTAAATATAAGTTTCCATTCCTGTCATTGATAAACTGTTAGATGAACTACATGGATCAATCTATTTCACAAAGTTGGATCTTCGTTCAAGGTATCATCAGATTAGAATGAAGGAAGCAAATATCCCAAAAACAACATTCCGAACTCATGAAGGCCATTATGAATTTTTGGTCAAGCCTTTTGGCCTTACAAATTCACCTTCCACATTCTAAGAGTTGATGAATTCCATTTTCAATCCCGTCTTTCGAAAATTTGTGTAGTATTTTTTGATGATATACTAATCTATAGCAAGTCTTCGGAGGATCATGTGCGACATGTTGAAAAGGTGCTACAACTACTAAAGGAACAACACCTATATGCCAAACCAGAGTATTTGGGTCATATTGTATCTCATGAAGGTGTCAAGGTAGACCTTAAAAAGATTAAGGCCATGATGGACCGGACGATTCCCAAAACATTGAAGAATCTTAGAGTATTTTTGGGTTTGACAGGTTACTATTGCAAGTTTGTTTGGAACTATGGAAGAATAACAACACCTTTAACAACATTAACTAATAAGGATGCATTTTCATGGACTCTAGAGGAAACTCAAGCTTTTGAACAACTTAAAGCGGCGATGTGCAAATCCCATGTCTTGACCACACCAAAATTCACAAAAACCTTTATTGTGGAATGTGATGCCTTGGGAAATGACATTGGTGTTGTTCTAATGCAAGAAGGAAGACCCCTTTCTTTTGAAATTTGGCCACTCAAGGGAAAGGACTTACACAAACCCATTTATGAAAAGGAAATGATGGCAATACTACATGCATTGAATAAATGGCACCCTTACTTAATAGGTAGGCACTTCAAGGTCAAAACAAATCATGATAGTCTTAATACTTCTTGGAACAAAGGCTATCTTCAAATGAACAACAAAAATGGGTGACCAAGATATTGGGTTATGACTTTGAAATCATCTATAAAAAAGGGAAGCAAAATGTTGTGGCAGATGCACTCTGAAGAAAGGATGAAGATATTGAGGCCTTCCTCTGTGCTATCCCGATCATCCAACCCGATTGGATAATAGAAGCGAGGGATGAATGGAAGATTGACAAAAACATGTGGACTCTCATTCAAAGGTTGTAACAATATTCCAGTGCATCAGATACATTTACATGAAAAAATGATTCATTATGGTACAAAGATCGCTTATATTTATGTATGAACTCCCAACTCGAACAAAAGTTACTATTGGAATTGCACACCTCTTCGGTAGGAGGGCACTCGGGATTTTTGAAAACCTACCATAGGGTTAAGAAGGATTTTTTTTGGGATGGCCTCAAAACTGATGTTCAAAGGTTTGTGGAAAAATGTTTGGTTTTCTAACAAAATAAAGTGTAAACAATTAATACCCCAGGTCTTTTACAACCATTATCCATCCCAAGTCAACGCTGAGAGGAGGTTTCCATGGATTTCATCACAGGGTTACCGAAGTCTGAAGGAAAGAGTGTCATCATGGTGATTGTTGATAGACTGACCAAGTACGCACACTTTTGTGCACTCTCTCATCCCTTCAAAGCTAGTACAATTTCCACCACATTCATGGAGACAATTCAAAAGGTACATAAAATCCCAAATATTATTGTAAGTGACAGAGATCCCATATTCACTAGAAATTTTTGGACATAATTATTTTCTTGTTTGGGTACTCAATTGGCTCATATCTCATCCTATCATCCTCAATCTGATGGACAAACCAAGATAGTGAACAAATTTCTGGAAGGCTACCTTCATTGCTTTGTCTTTGATAAACAAATGCAATGGTTCAAATGGTTACCCTTGGGATAATGGTGGTATAATACTTTCTTTCATACTGCAACAAAAATGACACCATTTGGCACTCTATGGATACCACGCTCCTTCCATCTCTTCTTCTCCAAAAGAAAAATCTAAGGTTCAAGCAGTGGAAGATCACATCGATCATCAACAAGAATTTCTCCAAATCTTAAAGGACAACCTTACCATGGCACATAATTTCATGAAACAACAAGCATATCAACATCGCAGTGAAAGAAGTTTTGAAGTAGGGGATTGGGTGTTTTTAAGACTACAACCATACAAACCGATGTCCCTCAAGCAAGCCAATAAGGATAATCAATTATCACCAAAGTACTATGTCCCTTATAAGGTGTTGCAAAATATTGGTACTATGGAATACAAATTGAAGTTGCCTACATCTTCACGAGTACACTCAGTTTTCCATGTTTCATGCTTAAAGAAGGTTATAGGTGACAAGATCCTAGTTCAAACTGTATTTCCAAAACTTGACGAGGAAGGAAAAATCATATTGGAGACTGAAGCTATCACTGACACAAGAATTCACCAGTTGAGGAATACATCCATTTTAGAGTATCTCATTAAGTGGAGGAAACTACCTGCTAAATATTCCACTTAGGAAGATGAGTCTTTTATACAAAAGCATCCAAAATTACTCAAGCGCTATGGACAACACTTGTATGAAGAGGAGGGGCATGTTAAGCCCTAAATAGTGGCACATTACCCCTTAATTGGGGTATATTACATTAGTAATGTTATTTTATTTATGTCGGCTTGGGTCCATTAGTTGTAATGGTACTTCCTAGTCTCCTATATATACCAAGAAGACCTTTTCATTTGGAATCTTCTTGTATTTGGAAATTTATGTGGTGTATAAGGAGGTTTCCCCCTCGAAGAGGATTATTATATGAAATTATCTCTTTTTCAAGGTGTTGAGTACTTATTCTGAGGTTTTTCTATGCTCTTGATATTTGGTTCTTAACATAGGTGCCTCCTTCCAGTTGGTGCTGGAGACTCTTGGAAGTTGGGGCTTCCCACAAATGTAATATTGACATGATATAAGAAAAACATTCTATGGTTTTCTCCCGTTTGGGTTTCCATGTAAAATTCATTGTGTTCTTCATATGGTTTTTGTGATGATGAATGGCGTTGTTAATTGTTAATTTTGACATGATGTGCTTAAGATTAAAAATGGTAAAAAGTGCTAATATTGATTCACCCCCCCTCCTGAGTATTGGTGAATATTCCAACAATTGGTATTAGATCAGGTTCATTTAGAAAGAGTTTAACTATTGGAAGGTATATTCCTATGGCACACATAGACAACCGAGATATAAATTCCAAATCTCCATTCTTTGATGGATCAAATTATGCTTTCTAAAGCGTCAGAATGATAGTATATCTATAGTCGTTGGGATATGAAGTCTGGCAGTCAGTCAAATATGGCTACACTGCCCCTGAAAGTTACCTTTATGATGTAAATGATGAGAAAATCAATGAAAATAACTCCAAAGCCATGAATGCTATTCTGGATGGAATAACAAGCTCATAATTTACTAAAGTCATGCATTGTTAATAAACACAAGAAATTTGGGATAAATTGCAAAATAAATATGAAGTGAATGAGAAAGTTAAGAGGGAAAAACTACAAACTCATAGGGGACAATTTGAAAACATCAAGATGAGAGAAGATGAAGATATAACAACCTACCTTCTTTGTGTAGAAGAGATTGTTAACACTATCAAAAGACTCAATGAAACCATAGATGAAGAATTTGTTGTGCAAAATGTTCTCAAGACACTTCCATCAAGATTTGATCCCAATATATTTTCCATTGAGGAAATGACTTGGATAGTCTAACAATGGATGAATTACATGGAATCCTTACTGCTTATGAAATGAGAACTGTGTAGGAAAATCCATCAAAGCATGAGGCAACATTCAAATAATCAAAATGGACAAGTTAAAAAAGACACCAAACATTTGATTCCTCTAAAGAAGAATCATATGCAGAGGAAGCAAACTTCGTCAGGAGGCTCAAGAAAGGAATTGAAAAAATACAAAGGTAAGCTCCCTGTCAAGTGCTTTGATTGTGGTAAAGTAGGAAATTTTACTGCTAAGTGCCCTTACAAAAGGGACTCCAATTTTAGGAAAAGAAAAGATCACTATATAAGTGACAAAAATGAAGAGAAAAGGAAGAATTACGAGAAAAATAAAAATTTGTATGCACATGATGAACGAAGCTCCTTTGATGAAGAAGACATCAAACATAAAATGTTTTATTCGTGGCCATCAATGAATTATCTTATGAGACCTCAAATCATGAAGACCCTGATGAGGAAGGAGAGGTCAATCTTGAAGGTGAACTAATCTGTGCTCTAAATGAACTGAAAAAACCGAGAAAGAAAAATGAGTCTCTCAAGGAACAATTAAGAAAATCAAAAGGAGAATGCCATGAACCAAATAGTGAAATTAAGACTATTGGTATAAAAAGAAAATTAGAAGAAGAAAAAAGAATTGAAGAAAGTTTGGAAACTAAGCTTAAAGTAATGGAGGATATTTTCCATCAAAGAGATCATGAAATTGGTTTCCTAAGAAAATAATTAGATAATACTGTTGCCCAATTGAGCACAAATATGAGGTTTGAAAAGAGTTCAGTAGTCTTATAAGAAATTCTAAATGTCCAAAGGTCACCATTTAATAGAACTGGTCTTGGCTACGACAACAGTCAGAAAAATACGGATTTTGAGATACCAGAAAGAGGCGAGAAGACTCAAATCTATGCACATGTACTTAGGAGTTAAAATCACAATGGAAACACTATAAAAATGGAAGCAAACAACAAATAGAAAAATGAAGATGAACATATCACTTATCTTCCTAACATAGTTGAATTTGAAAAGGGTGCTCCACCCAGAAGACCTCCCACCACAAGAAGTCTTGACAACATTTCCAAGGATGAGTATTTGAACAATAGAACATCTCAAATGTTTACCAATAGAAATGCTCCACCAAGAAGACCTCCTACAACAAGGTATCAAAATCCGTTTCTTGGTAACTGTTTTTCTTGTCATAATTTTGGGCATAAATCCATTAATTGTAGGGCCAATATAAGATATAACTATATGGAAAGTATAAATATATACAAGACTTCCATAAATGATTATGCAAGCAACACAATAGCTTAATAGTTTGCTGAAATAAATTATAATGCTTTTGCTCTGCTTGTGAGATCTAATGTTGAGTGTTACAAATGTAATAACTTTGGTCACAAAGCTCATGAGTGCAGAAGTAGATTGGAATCCACCAGACATAACATGAATGCAAAATATTCTACTAAACATGAGAAAGAAAAAACAAGAGTCTGGAAGAAAAAACCAGATCAACAAAAAGGGAAAGAAAACAATCTAGCTCTACATGCTCGAAGCAACACAAGCCAATGGTATATTGACAATGGCTGCTCCAAGCTCATGACAGGATATCAGGACAAGTTTTTAAATATTGACAAAACAAAAGGAGGCAATGTCATGTTTGGAAATGATAATTCTACTAAAATAATTGGAAAAGAAACAATCTGTCTTGGAAGTGAGCAAGCCAAAGTAGAAAATGTGTTGTTGATTGACGATATGAAACATAATCTTCTTAGTGTCAGTCAAATATGTGATCGAGGACACCCTCTTTCCTTTGACTCTCAAAAGTGTGAAATAATAAGTGAAAAATATGGTAGACTCGTTGATACAACACTCACGACTCCTAATAACATCTAGATTTTAGATGAAGTAAAAAGAGAGATATTTTGCATAGGACAAATAGATCAAAGTTTACTTTGGCACAGGGTCATAAATTTTGACAATTTGGTAAAAATTAGCAAAAAACAAGGAGTAAGGGATCTTCCCTTAATTGTAAAACCTTTAAATCCCATTTGCAAACATTTCCAACATGGAAAGCAGACCAGAGTCACCTTCAAAACAAAGGAGCATTCAACATCAAAGCCTCTGCAGCTCATTTATACTGATCTATGTGGACAAACCAGAACTAAAATGTTACAAGGTGAGCATTACTTTATGTTGCTTATAGATGAATACACTAGAATGACATGTGTTTCCTTTCTAAAGAAAAAATCATAAGCAATTGATAAGTTTAAGGTGTTTAAAGAACTACTAGAAAACAAAACCGACCTCAAAATCAAGTGCTTATGATTAGATAATGGAGGTGAGTTTACCTCAAATGAATTTGAGAAATTCTTTGAGATGCATGGAATCAAAAGATAATTTTTAGCAACCATAACACCACAAAAAAATGGTGTGGCAGAAAGAAAAAATAGGACCGTGCAAGAAATGGAAAGAACTATGTTAATTTACTCCAAAATATTAGATATTTTTTGGAAAGAAGTAGTACCCACTATTTTTCATATTCTAAATAGATGTTGCTTAGAACAAACCATGGTAACACACCATATGAACCATGGAAAGGTAGACCTGCAACACTTAATTATTTCTAAGTATTTGGGAGTAAATGTTACATAAAAATAAGTGAAGAGAATTTGGGTAAATTTGATTCCAGAACAGATGAAGGAATATTTTAGGTTACTTATCTAATAGATGCTACAATCTAAGGTTGGACAATATATTGATGAGTACAAATGTGAAAGTGGATGATGAAAAGTCACATGTTACAAACCAGATTTTGAAAGAAGCAAAATACATAGAAGATGATGAATGTTTGCAAGAAGGACAACATGAAGAGGAACAACAAGAAGAAGAACATCAAGAGGAATAACAACACGAAGAACAACATCAAGAAGAAGAACATCAAGAGGAATAACAACACGAAGAACAACATCAAGAAGAAGAACAACAAAAAAATAAGGATCCGCAAACAGAAGAAGAAGATGAAACAAAAATATAGGACACAAAAACTCCTTCAACGTATGTACAAAATAATCATCCCGAAAGCCAAATTCTTGGAGATAGGAGTGCAAGACCCCAAACAAATAGAAGAATAAACAATCAATTAATTTTTTCCTTACTATCTATAATAGATCCTCATAACTTTGAAGAATCCATCCAAGATTAAAATTGGATCAATGCCATGAACGATTAATTGGATCAAATTGAAAAGAATCAAACCTGGGATCTTGTTCCTAGACCCAAGGATAAAAATATAATAGGCACTAAATGAGTTTTTAGGAATAAACAAAATGAAAATGGACATGTATTAAGAAACAAAGAAAGAATAATATGCAAGGGATATGCTCAATTTGAAGGAGTTGATTTTGAAGAAACTTTTTCTCTTGTAGCAAGATTGGAAGCAATCATAATGTTTTTGGCATTTGCTTGCTACAAGAACTTCAAAATTTATCAAATGGATGTTAAATCAACATTTCTAAATGGAAATTTAGAGGAAGAAGTGTACATTGAGCAACTTGAAGGATTTTAGTTGTAAGAAGATGGAGATTATGTGTGTAAACTAAAAAAGGCCCTCTATGGCATGAAGTAAGCCCCTAGAGTTTGGTACTCTAGAATGTACATGTATATGAAAAAACAAGGATTCAAAAGAGGAGTTGACAACAACATCTACATCAAAAGGGAGGACAAAGATATGATACTAATTGTTGTCTATGTGGATGATATAATATTTGGAAGTAATGTTGACAAACGAAGAAAACATTTTTCTTAAGAGATGCAAAGTGAATTTGAGATGTCAATGTTAGGAGAGCTATCATTCTTGTTAGGACTACAGATCTCTCAATCAAACAAAAGGTATATTTATATCTCAAATGAAGTACATTAAGGAGATGCTCAAGAAGTTAAAACTGGAGGATTTCAAATGAGTTAGCACTCCTATGACCACATGATGCAAGCTCAACAAAGATGATGAATCCATGGAAGCAGATAAAAAATTATACAGGTCTATGATTAACAACTTACTATATGTAACGAATTGAAGGCTAGATGTGATGCAAGCAATTGGAATTGTTGCAAGGTTTCAATCTGCACCAAAAGAATATCATGTACAAGCAGTCAAGAGAATATTAATATATCTGAAGGGTAATTTGGACTATGGACTGTGGTATCCAAAAGGTGAATATTTTACGTTGAAATCATACACTGATGCTAATTGGGAAGGATGTGTATATGACCAAAAAAGCACAAGTGGAGGTGCATTCTTTGTACAAAATTGCCTAGTTTCCTAGTTGAGAAAAAAGTAGTCATCAATCTCTCTGAAAACTGCAGAAGCTGAATATATTGCAACATAAACCTGTTGCACACAAATTCTTTTGATGAAGAAAACCTTACAAGACATTCAAATTGATTACAAATAACCAATCTCTATACTATGTGATAACACCAGTGCAATAAGCATTTCTAAGAACCCCATCATGCATTCAAAAACAAAACACATACCTATCAAGTACCATTTTCTAAGATAATAGGTTGAAAACCAAGTTGTAAAACTTGAATATGTGCCAACAAAGGAACATATTACAAACATATTTACAAAACCACTTCCCATAGATACATTTGAGTATCTCCGACATAAGATAGGAGTCATTCCCATTTTTGCTTAAGGTATGACAACTTCAATTGAAATATGTTTGGAGCTTAACAAAATCAAAATCTTAGGGGGAGCTGCATAAAAACAAGAAGGTCGTTGGTTACATAGGAGAAAATTAAGAGTACATTGTAAGGGGGAGAAAATCCCTTTTCCATTGATGTCAAAAGGGGAGAGAAAAGATACATGGGGAGACTTGCATAGACTAGCATAATTTATGAAGGTGTTGAGAGAATAGAGACAGGGGGAGACTTGCATAGACTAGCAGAATTTATGAAGGTGTTGCTATCAATGACAAATGGGGATATTGTTGAAAAGGTGTTGTCATTGATGTCAAAATGGACATGGTGTTGTCCTTGATGATTTTCGTAGTGTAATATGATTCAAGAAAACAATAAGAAGATTTTGTGTTAATAACGGTGAAGGATCTGCAGAAGAAGTGTGAGGACATAGAGAAAGCACAGATAACATGTTTAGGTTAATGAAAAGGAAGAACAAGGAAGCATAGAAAGTGCACGAGATGGAGTCAAAGTTGCAGTGTGCACAAATTTTGAGCATGTAAGAAATAGCAGGGAAAAATCCCATGTTCTTATATCCCACATTCATTGGGAAAATTATAATTGAAGGATTTATATTGCAAAAGATCTTTTATGTCACTTGAAAGTGAATAAAGGAGATACAAAAATTTGTATGCAACATAACCTTTTGGTTTGAAGAACAATGGACACAGAGACGGTTAAATCCTAACCATTGATTCTCTAAGATCAATGACCAAGATCAAAGGTTTGAGGCCCGTGGTGGGAACTAAAAAATCACTAAGTCCCAATACATTCCGTAACAACGGAGAATCAAAATAATGTGCGAAAAAATGCAATAATCCTATGGCCCTACGGACTTGCAGTGAAATCTTGTGGACACATCGTTCTACGAAGAATATGAGAAAATGACTAAGTGTTGGATGGCGTAAGGATGGACGAACAAAGACAAAAAAATCACAAAAATTCTTTAGTCCCGCGACCCACGGTGAAATATTGAAATACGACTAAGTGGAGGATGGCAGACAGATAAGAGAGAACTTTTCAAAGTAGTGTGACAAACTATGCTTCCGTGGTTGAACTTTAAAGACTAAGTTCAGAACAAAAAATCTCAAAAGGAAAAAACAACTAAGTATCAAGAATTGGATGGACAGATAAGTCATGAAAAATGACTAAGTGTTGAGATTTCGTGGAGATAATGAGCATGATTGGGAAGATGAGAGAAAATCCTGTAGTCCTGTGGTAAGATCTTGAAGAACTGGCTAAGTATGAAATGACTAAGTATCAAGAATGAGGGATCGAATGGCCTAGAGGGAAAGGGATCCAATGACTCAAGAGGTTGCCATGTGTCACATATCGGATGATCTAAAAGGTAAGAGATCCGATGACTCAGGAGGTCACCACGTGTCATAGATCAGATAACCCAGGAGGTTGCCATGTGTCACAGATATAATGGTCCATAGAGTAAGAGATATGATGCCCGATGATATTTCCACATGTCCAAAATGAGATGGTCCAGAAAACTCACAGTGAAATGTCTTGAAATATGTTGAAGTGTGGGTATAAAATGAGTGCGGTGGAACTTGGGGGGTGCTATTTGGAGGCTACAAAATTATTAAAATATATTCCTTAGACCCATGGCGAAAGAGATCAATGGTGAAGATTAATCCAAGGTACAAATAATATGGTTGCTGTGCATTATGGTTGTATTGCATGTTCTGATGAGTAGTGAACGACTTAACGACCACGATTTATTCGAGAAGAAGATCTGACAGTTGCACGTTAAGATGATCAATGGTTGAGATCAAATCAATAATAGATTGAACTGCTATTGAGAACCTGAGAGTGTGTTGTGTGACAATGAATAAAATCGATAGATGAGATTGAATCTTGGAACAAATTTGATGATATCTGTACGTCGAGCTTGTTCTTGAACAAATCAAGTACGAAAAAGAAGGGGTTTTAGACAGGCAGATGCAACCTAGTTTTGTGGAGATCTAGAGCTGACCCTGTACTCTTTGGATATGTGGACAAATATTTAGGTGTATCTTTTTGTATAAATATCCAATATCTTGTGAAGTTCAAGTGATTGTGAGTGAAGAGATGTAACGAAGAGTTTGAGTTTACGAGAACAAAGTTGAGAAGAGTAGAATAAAGAATGAAAGAGGAACGTCTTAGGATGGTTGTGTGATGCAAGGAAGTTTAATTGGAAGCAGAATATTGGTGTCTTCATTCAGTAGGTTGGTGCTTCCTTCTAGTTGGAGCTGGTAAAGCCAGAGGGTTGGTGCCTCCTTCCAGTCGGTGCTGGTAAATCAACGAGTTGGAGCTTCCTTCAGGTTGGTGCCTGTAAATCAGGGGGTAGGTGCCTCCTTCCAGTTGGTGCTGAAGAGTCTTGGAATTTGGTGCCTCCCATGAATGTAATCTTGACATGATGTAAGAAAAACATTTTGTGGTTTTCTCCTGTTTGGGTTTCCACGTAAAAATCATTGTGTTTTGCGTATGGTTTTTGTGATAATGAATGACATTGTTAATTGTTAATGTTCACATGATGTGCTTAAGGTTAAAAATGGTAAAAAGTGCTCAATACTGATTCACCCCCCCAATATTGGTGAATATTCCAACAACTTTGTCTAAGGATTTTGATAGATAAAACTTGAGTGATACTGCTTTCTGTTTCAAGGTGTGAACATAGTGCAGTCCTTCTTGGGCTAGGATGATTGCCTCATGTATTTTCCTTCCTTCGAGGAATCCAAATTTCTCCAGAGAAATGTGGTCCAGGAGAAAGTCTAAGAGCCTTGTTGCTATCATCTTTGAAATGATTTTATAAATGTTGATGCAGAGAGAGACGAGTCGAAAATGGTCAAATGAGATGGGGTTACACTTTTAGGGATTAGAGTGATAAAGGTGGAGTTGAAGGCCACAATAATTTGACCAATGGTTCTTGAGTATTCAAACACTCTAAGTGAATCATCTCTCAAGAAGTTAAAAAAAGTTGAGTAGAATTCCACTAGAAAACCGTCTGGCACAAGGCTTTTGTATTTTTGAAAATTGTGAATGGTGGCTAGGATCTCTTCCTTGGTGATTTCTTCCATTAGTTGTTGGTTTCCATCTTGGTCTATAAATTTGGGGAAGATATATGCTATTCTTAGGATCTCTTCAATAGAATCTCTGGAGTCTTCTCTAAAAAGAGATTGAAATTGATTGATGTCGGCTTCTGCCATGTCCTTAAAAGTTGTGGCTTTTGTCTCGTTTTTCCCATCTATCTCCGAGGTTGTGTTAATTGTTTTCTGATGGTTTGCAAATTTGTGGAAGAATTTGTTGTTTTCATCCCCTGCTTGAAGCTAGAGTGCCTTACTTTTTAGTCTCCATTCTTTTTCTTTGGTGAGAAGAAGATTTTGTCTCTCCCTTTCTAATTCCTTTAGACATGTTTTTTAATATTTGGAGAGGGGACCATGGATTTCCTCTTTGTTCCATATATGTATTTTTGTTTCGATTTCTTGGAGGGATTCAAAATCCTTTTTTCTCTTTTTTGTTCTACAAGATTGTGCTACTTTTTTTTAGATTCTCCAGGAATTGCAGTTGGAGGGAGTCCATGATAAATGGATTGAAAGTAGACCAACTTGATTTTATAGCCTCCTTAAAGATAATATATTCCAACTAGACATAATTCAATTTGAACGGAATCAGAGGCTCTTGTTAAAGGGATTTGATTTAAAAAATAATTGGGTTGTGATCAGATTCCCCCTCAATGGAGATCCATTGACGACATCCAGGAAGAGAGTCTAGAAGAGCTTCAGAGATGAGAAATCAGTCCAGGCACTTCACAATTCTATCCTCACCAACTCTCATGTTTCTCCAGGTTGGGACTATTTGAGGAGGTTGAATATCGATAAGACCCACTTCATCCAAATTGTGAATGAGGGATTCTAAGAGAGGTTCATTTTGGGAAGAAGTGCCCCAAACCTCATTGGTGCCCAAGGTGAAATTTAAGTCACCTCTAATTAATATTAAAAATTATGCTTTGAACAAATTGTTCTTGAGAGTGTGGTCCTAGTAGGATATTTGGACACCATTGTAAGGTCCATAAAGGTTTATACAGGTGAAGTCCAAATCCAATTAAGAGGAGTGGAATTCAATTCCTAGTCTTGATTGAATGGCCCAAGCATTCTGACAAAGCAAGGAGGAGATTCTCCATCCTGTAGATATACCTCTTGAGAGTCTATATGCATTGAATGAGAGGAAGTCCCACCCTGGGAAGAGATATGAAAGAGAGATTGTAAAGAAATCCCTAACCAACATTATTTCTTGTTGGAGGATGATGGATGGATGGTGGATCTCCATCAACCTTTTTATGTCCAGTTTTTTGTGGGGATTGGAAACCCCCCTGCAATTTAGTGAGAGAATGATCATGGGGAAGGTGTCGAGGGAGATTTTTCTCTAAGGGCCCTAATGAGAGATTTTTGTTTCCTTGACCTTACTTCTAAATTTTCTAGTATATGAGCTATGGCGAGGTATGATTTTCGACCTCTGGAAGGAGTTTTTTTGGTTACGGTCCAAATGGGACCCAAGGCATCCTTATTCTCCCAGGATTTCAAGTGGGAGTGCTTTGGATTTGGACCGCAGATTGTATTTTGAGTTGGG
>ML777818.1:193889-210416 GCA_009831015.1 Picea engelmannii
ATGAGACCACTTGTCTAACAATATTTTTTCAAATTCTACATTGGAAAGTCTCATCATCTCCTCATAATCAAGCGATTTCCACCAAATGGCAGCATCACCTTGCAATTTGAGAGCTACCCAATGGTGCCAAGTATCTCCCCATGATGATTTTATTTCTTTAATGAATGATTCAATACTAGGGCCATCACATTTCCCTGTAAAATACATCTTGCTATGAAAAAACCCAAAAAAATAGATCAATAAGTTATGGCAAAAAATCGCGGTTTTTTTTCGGAAAAACCCTGAAAAACTGCTGAATTTAAAATGCTCATAACTTTACTTCCCGAACTCCGTTTCGACTGATTTTTTTTTTTAAATTGGGTATTTTTCCGAGAGGAATTCAAATACACAATTTTTTTTTCCAAATTAAGCTCATAAAACTTTATATATGAACCTGAAGTGCGCCGCCCTCTTTTTCTTCCCTAAAAAAAATTCTGCAAAAAGAGAAAACAAATCTTCTCTTCTTTGGCCAAGGAAAGTGCTCTGATACCAATTGGTAAGCACCTGTACCAGATATGCAAATATACTTCAATAATACCAAGAATAAACCATAAACCATTCACCATAACATGAACACAAGAAATAGAGAAAACCCTTGAGGTAGGGTAACACCATATATTAATCCTTATGGAAGGATAAAACTCCTCAAACAATCCTTGCTTGTACAATCACAATATTCTTCACTATGTTTCATTACATTGCCTAGACTTCTTTATATAGCTCTCCCTATCTCCTAGGAACCTTCTAGAGAGTCTTCTTACATTTATTACATCCAACTACCATAGTGGGCCTTTATTAATATAGTGGACCTAGTCCACCTTACATTGAATGACCACATTCCCATATATTAAATGACTTCCACTAATAACACATAACTACATTCCCATTGGGTACCTCCCTAGGTACCCCATATTACCTCCCTAGGTATACCATAGGAAGCCTTATAGATGGGTACCCTGTCCCATCTCCTGATTAACGCTTGAGGATGGCCTTCCAACTACCAACTTGACTGGTAATTCATTTCTGGGTTAGAGGAATGTTGAGCAATTACACCCAGTAGGTACTGGTATGGTGAGGGTCATATCAACCATTCTTGGTTTCCCCTCACCATTTCTCTCAAAGGATCCACGGTCTATCTTGGAAAACTTCCCCCCTTTCAGCAGTTGTGCAACACATATCAAATTTCTATCAATAACATAAAATTCATACATTGACCCTTTTATACAAAGGTTCATCAAATCATACATTCACACATATTTAGTTTTCCATAGTCTTTTGGCCATTTATAGTTATATTTACAAGGTGGGGGAAACAAGGGTATTGCAATTTTATTTGCATCTTCCACTAAATGTGTGATCCAAGCTATCCAACCCTTTGCAAGGGTTAGAGATTTCCATTCATAACCTAGGATGGGCATGAACAGATCCTGGGTCCATCATTTGAGATCCTCCGCAGTCATCCACCTGCTAGTGAATTTTCCAACTAGCGCTTCCTCTTCCATATGGGAAATTTTTGTGAGCTGAATGTCTTCCCCCAATACCATATTTAATCCTTCGAATTTCCTCTTAACACATTTTCAGCTGGAGTGAGGAACTTCCATGGATGAGGTTTTATGGGAGGCTAGAAATATCGTTGATGAGGTGGATGAGGCTACACTAAGGACATTCTCATTCCCACACATATGGGTTTCATCCAAATTCTTCTTGATAAAACCAGAATGTAGCTCAAACGTGGTGACTTCTTTTCCAAGCTTTGAAGTACCACTATTGGTACACAGGAGGTCAAAGTCATTATAGAAAAATGCTTATAGGGATCGAGGCGAGGGAAGGGGATCATTCAAGAAACAGGGAGAACAGATGGGGGGATGAGGTGTCGCGACGTCGAGTGAGCATGTTTCCAATGGGATTTCCTAATGGGATTGAGGCAGACAGGATGTAGAGGTACAAAGAAGGAAACAACATGATGATGGGATAGATAAGGAGGGAGTGAGATAGAGGGACTGGAAGCAGGTGAAATATCACGAGGATGAATGGTCAGCGATGCCTAAATGTTTTCTTCAACGAGGGGGTCATCAGAGTAGTTTACTAGGTCCTCCAACATGGCTGCTGGCGAGGGGGTCATCAAAGTAGTTTACTAGGTCCTCCAACATGGCTGCTGGCGAGGGGGTCATCAAAGTAGTTTACTAGGTCCTCCAACATGGCTGCTGGCGAGGGGGGAACCTTTGAAAACCATAGGTCGTGGGGAATAGGTCGAAAAGAGCACACATGACTGCAGAGTTGTGAAGAAAGCTGTAGACCCCATTCTCGTCCTCCAGTTGTGTTACCATATCACTTTGGTCAGAGGATACCTCAACCTATTTTCTTATGAAAAATATCATTATTACAATTGCTAGAAGAAACTCTTTGGTTTTTATTTATTTATTTATATTATTATTATTTTCGATACAAGAGGGAAAACCCACTCTTGTTATTGCAAGTGTCTAGTATTTATTCATGAAGTGTTTGAAAATATTGTATTGAAAATAATGGTAATTATATACTCCAATATAGTTTCAATAGACCAAGTCCGAAAGATATTGATTTTAAGTGCTTTATTCGACTCGATTATCCAAGTTTGATGGATTGAGAAGTGTGCTACATTAGAAACAAAAGAATCAGAACATAATAGAGAAGTACAATTTTATTTTTTTTAGATACCAGTGGGTAGAGGGAAAACCCACTCCAATTATTGCAAGTGTCCAATATTTATACCTTTAGTGAGATTGAGTTTTTTCAAAATGAGAGAGTAAAAAATTGCTTAATTCACTACTTTGAATATAAATATATATTACACAAATTTGAAGCAAATCTTCCATTAAAACTTGGATTCATTACATTATTTATATTATTATTGTTTATATTTTTGTATTAAAATCTAAATTCATCAAGGTTTGACGATATGAACTAGATCTAAATTAATCTCTCTTCCAAACTTTGTAAAAAATGAACCCTTGGAAAAACTTTGAAGTCAACAACCAACTTGAAGGATAAAGGCCAAAGGCCACAAGAAGGTGAAATGAATCACTTGATGGTTGGAATTCCAAGGAAACATTATAATAAATAAGGTTTCCTTGATGCAAAGAAACCCATGAGAGATGGAAAAAAGAAAGCTAGGGAAGAAGAAAAGGTAGTAGTAGAAGAATGATGATTGAGGATGACACATTTTTCTCAAAGATCCAAGGAAGAAGAGGATTCTAAACCTATCTGTGAAAAAATATTACATTTGAGGCAGAGAAATATACAAAATTCCACCAATGAGTAAGAATACATGAAAACTCCATTGAGAGTGTATAGCTTACCTTATGTATAAAAAATTCTTGAGCATAATCAAAACCCATCTTTGATAGTTTTCTCATTTGAGTTTCTAGGGTAAATTCCATTGTTTATGTCACGTGATTAAATTCTCTACATTCTTAATTAATATGGTGGTAATTAATCTTAACACCCCTCGACATATGGATCAATTTTGTTGGCTTGAACATAGGTGTAAAATAATTGTTTGTGAACTGCATATTCCCCGGTAATAATGTTGCTCTTAATTTTTTAACTCAATGGAGGTTTACCCATGCACACATTGACCCCATAATTTTATTTTATCATTGATCAAATAACTAGTGGAACTCACATCCCAATCAACCTCTTATTGATACTGGCATGGGAAATACACGGTTCACTATCTAAATTATTGAGTGAATGCACATACAACCTTGTTATTAATTTTGGATTGATCATTGGCTTGAGAAATCTTTGTGAAAATCATATTACACAAACCCAATTTGAAAGTATCCTCCATGTAGATTGTGAGGCCTTTACCTACGACCAATTGCACCAAAATGTAGTCAATCAAATTGTTTCTACAACCACTCTCCTCCAATCAAATCAAGGTGTATGCTATAGCCTATTCATGCTAATCTCTTTCTTGATTAATAGCTACAACCATCATGTTGAAATAACCATTTATTATATAGGAATTCCATAAGGAATTAGAGGGATCTACATCTATTCACTTTTACAAAGGGACACACACACACACACACACACACACACACACACACACACACACACACACACACACATGCGCACGCATGCACACACACGACAAATGTATGCTTGATGGAACTCTAGATTTGAATCTATAGACTCAGGATGTGTTACTTTCGTGGAAGAACATAGTTGGAGTACACTTGAAGCCACAACATTTCCATGATCCCTTGAGTAAGTAACCTAGTAGTGGAACACATATGAAAACAAATATATCCATTCATTCCTATTGGTGATTTCCAAATGTATGTTTGATGGATATATATATTTGAATCTATAGAATCATAGTGTGTTACTTTGGTGGTAGAACATAGTTGGAGTACACTTGAAGCCACAACATTGCCATGATCCCTTGAGTAAGTAAACTAGTAGTGGAACACATATGAAAACAAAGATATCCATTCATGCCTATTGGTGATTAGAAACATAGAAGATTTGAAATCATCATTTCTAATGATTAAAAAACTAATTATTCTAATTTCACAGAGCATCCATGTTGATGAGATTGATAGACCATAGGCCTATCATTTACAGATAATATCCTTAACCTTGAAGAAGATACTAACACTTTAAGAAGAAATCATACATATCATGGGTAAAGCATTTAAAAGAGAAAGGTTGGAAGACCTAAGGGCCATCAAGGTGTAGATCCAAGAGGAGAATCAACACTTGAAGGAGAGGATAAAAGAGATGGAAAAGGACCTTGAGAATTTTTAAAAATTGTTGCCTTTATTAAAGGAACACTTTTTTGAATTCCAGGACACTCTTTCCATTGTTATGGTATATTGGGACAAAATAAAATATCAACTTTTGCAATTGAGAGAGAATAAAATTGAGTTGGATGATTAGCAAGAAGAAAGTCTCACTCAAATGGTGGATTAGTTGTACCCAAATTTGGCAACAATGGTGGAGGCATCAACAAAGATACAAGTGGATATCTAAGAGATTAAGGAAGTATAATCACCTTTCATTACTACTACAAATTCAACACTTTGCTTGAGACAAGCATGGTAAGATCAAACTCCAAGGACATTTCTCAATTAATTTTGAAATATACCTTTGGTGTTTTTGAAAAACATACGAAAGGCATATGTTCCAAGCTAACGAGGAAAATGGGATATGATGGCCATGGGATAGGTAAAAGAAGCCAAGGTATTTTAAACCCCATTCTAATTGAACATGGGGTAAAGCATTAAGGCCCAGGTTTTAGTGGAGAAGAGGAAGTGAGTGAATCCAACTCATATCTCAACAACTTGGCTCAAGATAACACCACAAGATAACCTTTGTCAAGATAAGAGGGACCAAATAAAAGGCCATTTTGGTTGAAGAAAAGGAAACAAAATAAAGGCGTGGATAGCATACCATTAATCCAACTTTATTTTAGTAGGTTGAATAAGGGAAACTGAGGGTTTCTTTTTCCATATGAAACTACACCAACACTTTGAGGGCCAAGCAAACAAACCGACAAGCACAAGAAAAACCTTAAGAGGTATGACATACAATCTTTAGTTTGTTTTTGTTGTAAGAAGAAAGGCCACACGGTTGATTATTGGTAGCACTATGGTACATGTTCCTTTTGTGGTTTCAAATATTTCAAATGACTATCTGTTGGAAGAATCAAGCCATTACAAAAATGAATAACATGAACAAGAAAATAATGCCTAACAACCCATGTAATCGTAGGAATTTTTGCTAGAATTGTAGGATAATTGGACATTGGAAGCCACATGTTGGAGGCTTCATACAAAACTTAATCATGTGAACCACACATCCAAGAGACAAGTTTGGAGAGCCAAAGTTGAGGGGAAAGATGAAATTTCTATAATTATAGACCAAGGAGAAATAATTGCTCAAGAAACTTGATACAAAAGAGTTTTCTTCAAACTTGGATGGAATTTATACAAGGTTTCCATGAATAGAGAGTGTGTTGGGGAAGAAAACAACATGCTTCTCCTTTGATTTGAAGTTTTAGGGGACCAAAATCCTATGAATGGGGAGTTGTGACCCAAAATGGAAAAAAGGTAATCCTTGGCAAATATTGAAGTTACCAATCAACTTGAATACTGAAGGAAAAAGGCAATAAGAAGGTGAAATGAATCATTTTATGGTTGGGATTCCAAGGTAGCATTTTAATAAACAATTATTGCTTGATGCAAAGACAACCCATTGAATATAGAAGAAAATAAATCCTAGGAAGAGGAAGGTTAACAACAAAATAATGAGGATGAGGAATGCAACAATTTGTTCAAAGAATGGAGGGCGAAGGGGATTCTAAACCTTTGCATGCAGAGCAAAGATCGTCTATGAACCAAAGAAATTTACAAAATTCCACTAGTTAGTAAGAATACATGAAATATCTATGAAGAGTGTATAGCTCACCTCGTGTAACAATCCCAACTAAAATCAGAACCCATCCTTGTTGGTTTTCACATTTTCTATTACAAGGTAAATTCTATTGTTTATGGGTTGTGATTAAATTCTCTATATGCTTAATTAGTATGGTGGTATTTACTCTTAACTCCCTTGAACATACAAATCAATTCTTTGTTAGCTCGACTCCTAGTGTGAAATTATTTCCCATGCACTACATAATTCCCTTGTAACAATGCTACTCTTAATTTGTTAACTTGTTGGAGGTTTACCCATGCTCACATTGATATTATAATTCAATTTTCTCTTTGATTGTATAGTTGGCATAACCCACAACCCAATCAAGATCTTGTTGATTATTGGCATGGGAAATACATGGTGTGTTATTTAAATCACTGAGTAAATGCTAATACAACCTTCTCATTATTTGGGATTGATTGCTGGTTTGAGTAATCTCTATGGAAATCACATTCCACAACCCCAATTTGCAACATATCCTCTGTGTGGATTCTGAGGCATTCACCTATTTCCAATTGCACCAAAACATAGCCAATTAAAATGTTTCTACAACCAGTCTCATCCAATCAAATCAAGGCATGTGCTATAATCTATTCTCCCTTAGCATGTGCTTGATTAATAACTAGAACTTTGTGTTGAATTGACCATATATTGTACAATAATTCCACAAGGAATCATAACACTTTCCACCCATTCACTTTGATAACTCCTCCTAGACACCTTATACAAACAAAGGGATATATATATATGTCATAGTTGTGAATAGATGCATGTTTGATGGAATGCTAGGTTTGAATATATAGAAGCAAAGTGTGTTAGTTTGGTGGTAGAACATAGCTAGATTGATTGCACTTGAAGACACAATGTTTCCATCCCTTACACAAGTAACCAAGCATTGAAGAACACACAAAATCATAGATATCCATTCACATGCTGGTGATTAGCAACACAAAATCTTTGAAGTCAACATTTCCAATGATTGCATAACCAATTATTTTAATTCTATGGAGCATCCATGTTGATGAGACGAATGGTCTATAGGCCTCCAATTTACGAATCATTTGCCTCATGAATACTAGATTGTGCAAGAATTTTTTGACCTACAAAGTTATTTACTAACATATTAATATCATGTTTCTTACTATTATTAACCATTTTAATTATTGACATAGTAATTATTGAATCTATGTCGAGTATAAGTTATTATACTAGTAGGAGGTTGGCACCATTTTAGAGTGACCTATAATAAAGTTATTTAATGACATAATACTGTGTTTGTTACTACAATAATTTTAATTATTGACATAGTAACCATTGTATCTGCTTTGAGTATATGTTATTATAGGAGGTTAGCACCATTTTAAAGTCAACAAGAGAAAATATTTTATAAGAGTACATTTAGGTGTAACATCCCCTAGCTTAACTGAAGAACATTACTTGCGAAAAATACACATAAATTTGAGATTTACCTGCTAATTAAATTCCTGTAGCTTATCAGCTACGGATTATACACATACATAACTATTGTCTGATACCATATAATTAAATGCATCTATGACATTATAAATTATCATGAAGGTCGCGTCCTCACTAAGACAAACCCCACGTGCAACATCCTTTGTATTGTGCACAATAACTATTCACAACATGCACACAATCAACTTGTACTACGTGCAAAAACTATTCTCAGCAAGAGCGACGATTCAAGCATCATGATGGAATCTGTAACATACCCAGCCTCCAAGATGATTCCTGTCACTACAAAAACAACCTTTCCTGCAAAATACAAATTTAAATATGTCCCATACATATAAAAGAAACCAAGGGGCAACATGCTCATAAAAATTACAATAAATAACATGTTGATTTTCCCAGGCATCTAACATCATATATATAAATGTGAGTACATCCAGTAAGAATGCAACAAACATACAACATTCAAATATTCATTTACAAAGCGGAATAAGTATAATAAAAACAACAAAACACTTATCTTTTTATAAATATAACCAACTAGCTGCATACGAAGGATGAACCTATCAACCATAGGCACTGCTGTTCCAAATCTCAACAATAGGCCACCCCTAAGCTAAGGCTATGAGTCCACAAAGAGATCCAGTCCTCTGGCTATCTACTGTCCACACACAACAACCCCAAACACAAGCTCTACTCCTGCAGTAGTTCCAATCCACTAGCTTTGTCTTCTCCACAACCTGCACAACCCAAGGAATGTACCCCCTTCACTGCTCATAGTCCCTCGAGATGTACCATTCATTTATTAAGGCTTCTAGTGCACTCGGTTGGCCAATAATCTCTTAGTTGGGTACTCTAGGAACTCTTAGCTACTTCAGGAGTGCTCCCAACAACCTTCACAAGGCTCTTGAGCCATTTCCTCAACAAGAAATCCAACTACATGCTTACAACCTATTTTTATAGGCACATAGGCCAAATTTCCAACATAAAACACAACAAAACAATGGCTACCTTCAAGCACAACATGGATGCATCTCTTTCCAACATTCGACTCCTCTCTTCTTGCCCAAAATCTACATGTAAAAATTATCTATTTTCTCCATACGAATTTCCTTCTCTTTCCCTTGCTTGCTTGACTCACACTCTTCCCAAGGATGATTATACTTCAACCCCATACTCCCAATAACTATGGGATGTGAATCCTCACACCCACTCTCTTACATGTGTTTAATGATTGGCTTTGGGAACACTCAACAACAAAATAGAAGGTTATACACAATGATAATAATTCAGAAAAGTGGGTTGGATTAATACCCATGAATATTCCCTTTTGGACCCCTCTCTCTTATAGAATCATAGCCCCCCATCATTTTCATCCCTCTAGTATTGCAACCAATTATTACTACTTTTATGAATGATTTCAATGTTCATATTATACAATTTCATCCTCGACCATATTAATCCATACAAGCTCTTTTCCCCAAACATACGGGTCGATCACTAGCCTAAATGACATTTATACAATTACATTATAAATTATGGGGATTAAAATTGGGGATGTTACATTCCCCTCCCTTTTATTTTTGCACTTTCCTCAATGCACAACCCCATACATTGTACATACAATTACAATGCTAGGCTCCCTGAACTTTAATCAACATATAGGCTCTCCGACCTAATATCACATGGGCATTCCAAACTAAATATAAATACATAGGCACTTCGACCCCAAAACTATAATTACATAAGCACTCTGACCCCCAAAACTACAAATACATAGGCACTCTAGCCTAAAAAAAATAGATACATATCCCACTGACATTCTCCTACGACTATCCCAATTTCCACCAACTCTCTTCCTCTTGACTTTCCCAACTCAAAGAATGTACCCCCTTCACTGCTCTCAGTCCATCAGAATGTACCATTTGTTTATCAGGTATGACCCAAGGAATGTGCCCCCTTCACTGCTTTCAGTCCATTGGCATGCATCATCTATTTATCAGAGTCTCTTGGCACATGTAAGTAGGAATCTTACTACTGGGAACTCAAGGGATTCATTGCTAGGAAAACTACTAGGAAATAACCAACAACAACCTTGTTGCTCCAGTGCAACTCATAGGAGTTCACTCTTCATGCATGATAACCTGGTTCTTTGACACTACAACTCCCACATATGAGTTCACTCTTCAGGCCTAACAACCTGGTTCTTCTGCAAGCCTGCCAACTTCTTCTTCTCTTCTCTTCTTGAGTTTTACTTTATTTCTTTACTCACCTTTTAGTCTTAGGCATCCCTTTCACTGTTATACAGTTCCTTAAGCGATCCTTCATTTTCCAAGGTGTTCTTGCGCATGCGTATGCCAAATCACTGCTAGACTTCCACTAGCAATCTGTGACCTATGGAAACCATCCCAATTGCATCATATGCATACAGTCAATACGAGACATCATCATACGATTTTCATTTATAAATTTTCGAGGAAAACACAATTTTCCAAGCATGAGCTTCCTTCTCATTATATTTAGCTCGCGTAGCAGCATGCATCGTCTTCTTTATGGGATTACATCCCTTCCATATACAAGACAATTCTCCCTAGAATTTTCTTAATTTTCACTCAGTCAAACAAATTGTAGCAATTTTTAAATTATAAATTTTCAAAACTGTTTTAAATAAGAATATAAATTTCCTAGGCATGATATTTCTGCTCATTATGTTTGGCTCGCACAATGGAAGACATCGATATTGTTTATGGGATTACATCCATGCCATATCCAAGACTATTCTCCCTACAATTTTCTCAATTTTAACTCATCCAAACAAATTGTTAGCAATTTTAAATTATAAACTCTCAAAACTGTTTTATACAAGAACATAAAATTTCCCATGCATGATATTTTTGCTTGTTATGTTTGGCTTGTGAAAAATCATGCATTAGTATTATTTATGGGCTTACATCCATGCCATATCCAAGAATGTTATCCTTGCAATTTTATCAATTTTAACTCAACCAAACAGATTGTTAGTACTCATGCACATTTTCAACAGTTCATGAATTGATATTAGAATTGTATTTTACCATCGATTCAATTATTTCTAGCTATTATTCACGTTAAAAATGGCATTTCAACCATTGATGATCTATCTAAAACAAAATTGTTGTTCATTTTACATGCATTATCACCACACCAAGCTTTCCATAATGAAATCAAATATTACCCATAAATAAAACCAAAGTGCCCATACCCATGGTCAAATCTACACAATGCATCCTTGCATTGACTATGGAATACCATATGTCCATGTCATGTATTCCACCATGTGAGTTGGAAGGTATAGCCCACACATAAATACATCATCCCAACTCTTCCCTATTTACCTGTCTGATCATTTGGATACCTTCCTCTTCAATCCATACACAACACCATGAATACAATTATCTTAGTGCTCTCTTGTGTCGACAAAGAGGTTTTAGCCCAAGCATCAGTTATATAGGAGAAAATCATTATGCACTTGCATGGTTCTATATCCCTTCCATTTACACCCACATCATGGCCTTACACATGGCCATCTCTAATGAAATCCATTGCTACAACAAGAGTAATGTCTCATGACTTAACTTGGTTGTGATCTCATAACCAACATAACACAATATGCAATTAAATTTATCATGAATGTATTCAAGCATTGATAAGTTTTGTATATTCAAGGCCCTTAGCCTTTACATCAATTTTAAATATTCGAAAATATGGGTGAGGGAATTCTTACCTCAATTCCCTTCAACAATTATGCATCATAACAACCTCAAATGCATACCTGCATGGATGTTATTGCATTAATTGATGCTACCTGACCATCTTATATTTTTTGGTAGCTTGCAAAATCCCTTCATTGACCTCTTTATCAACATCTTACCATCCTCGTTCATTTTCACATGGATGACTATCATATGCAACAACATCATCAACATCTTCAACCATTCTATACACAATTTCCTGGATACACAATCCATCATTAGTCTTATTCAACATCACACCATCGTTAATTCACACACACACACACACACATATCATCATACTACTCTTAGTCTAAAAGTATGCCACAACCATGTTCAAGCATGTCCATATTCACAAACACACATCAATATGCACTAAGAATTAAATCTTATCATGCCCAATTCATGCACATGTATTCTATCATTCTTATATGCATTATGCATCACTTCCATTATGCATTCCAATGCATAATTATTTCAGATTAATTTATTTATTTTGTTGTGTTAAATTCCTTGAATTCCTGTAGACCCTTGCTATTATGCACTACCATTTTTCTCATTTGCACACCATTGATTCTCCTTCCTAAGCATCTTCCAACCAAGTCCAACTTAACTATTAAGCATTTCCAACCAGTATGCCTTATTGGAAACTTCCCCCACTCATGAAAGCATGCCCCAACTTTACCCTACCAAAATTCATCTCATGCATTGGAATGATGTAATTTCTATCATTCCACCTTCTAATACTACAATATTTTCTAACTTGCTTAACCATTTAGCAACATAGAAATTTTCTTGCAAAGCCCTGTTCATCTGCTCAAGACTAAGTTGCTTCCAATGGAATGTTATATTTTTCCATTGAAACTTAGAAGTGAAATTGAACTTTCATTTTTCCATCCTTCCTTTCACATGTACCAAGATTTCATTGTACACTCTAATAACATAATTTTATTTCTTTCCAAGTAGCTAAACCATTCCTTCTTCTTGTATTCCTATGCTTTCACATAGAGATGAATCATCCACTCTATGAGTCACACCTCACCTCATGAGACCCTTTCTTCCCCCCCTTTTTTTCCACAAAATTTCCACCTTCACCACATATCTACCTTCAAGGTTATGGAGTCCTCCTTAACTCCCTATGCATGAAAATGACATTCTTCACCCACTAGATTCATGTTCATGTGAGAATCTCTATTGATTTTCCTTTGAAATCCATTTAGAATCTATAACATTTGAATACTAATATTTATCTCCTCTTCCTGAGTCCTTTTTCAACCTTTCAATATCTTCTCTGTAGCCCTGCACTTCCCTCTACAATTCTTCGTTACCTCAACCAACTGCACAAGATTTGACCTGCTTCCTCATCCAATGGACCTTGATATTACTATGAAATATACCCACACAATATTCATTTATGTAATCTTATGCTCTTTCTAGTAGTCCCTTCACACAACACTCTATGCTTGAGTGTTTTTTTGCTTATTAACAATGCCTTGTTATTAAGCTCAACCTCTTTTATTTCCAAGGGGTTTCACTTTCCAAGGTGCCTCTACACCACTGCATAGGCACTATCATAGGAATCAATACTCTTGTTTTGAACCACTACTCACCTTTTTCATGTACCTCTAACATCTGGAGATATTTTCCAAAAATTGAGTTGTTTTGGAAAACTTTCATAGAGTAATTGTATGGCTCATAGAGTCCAATTTCCCTTTTCCCCGTAGACTTATAACACAACCAAATGACCCATAGGAGAACCTAATCTTTCTATAATTTTTTCCCCTAGATCACCTTTCCAAATAACATACTCATGCTTCAATCCGATTTATGATCCAATAATTATGGCTTCTTGAAATTCCCATTTTTCTCAATGGTGTCCTAGTTCAAGTCCATCAATAAGTTTCCTCTTGATTCCTTGAGAATCATTTGGCTTAAAAATAATTTTTGGGTGGATAGTTGGATTCTCCTATCCAATATCTTTCCAATGAATACTTTATTTCTCAATTCATAGCACTGAGCATAAAATCATAGGCAATCAAATATTTCCAATTTACCCCTTTTGTGCACCTTCTCCCAAGTGCAAAATAATCTCAAACACCAACTTTGGCCACTTGCATAGGTAAATTTGTTAGGAAACAAATTTTTTTTGCATGAGACATAGATGATAATGATTACATGGAACTTATAAAAAATATCAGATTGTCAATTTGATGCTTCAGTCAAAAACTGCAGCAATATGGAAATGACAACTTTGTCCTTTATCACTTATTTTCCTAGACTAGAATTTTTAGCTAATCTGTCTATCTCCCAAATTGCGCACTTCTAGAAAAACTTCACTAAACAAAATTTGTCTGTCTTGATGAGCATACAAAATGTCGAGTAAATAAAATTTTATGGATAGGTGATTTAGGGTCTCCTTTCTTCCTCTGAAGTTTTCAAAAATCCTCAACGCCCTTAGAAATAGTGGAATTTTCCCTATTTTGGCATCTCCACACTAACTCCATTTTAATTTTGCCAGGAGGCCAAATGGGTATCTTCATGCTTGGTTTTTTAGTTGTCTGTACAATTTTCACCCTTATATGGGCACCAGTTACTGAGCACAACCCACACCTTCAAAAGTCACTATTTCAGGTTTTTCGGATAATGGAAGCAGAATTAGTTGATGGTCCTCACTAGAATTCTTGTATCCCTTGTCACCGCGGAAAGAAATATAAAATTTCAACCAAATCTGAGTTAAACTGGTCATGTTATGCCCAAAACAGGTTTTGGGCTCCATAATTTTTTTTTTTTTTGTAAAAAGTGCTATTTCTCCTTCGCTTTTCCTCTTTCTCTTTTCTCTTCTTTTCTTTCTTTCTTCTTTTATCTTTCTCTTATTTCAAATCTCGTGCACACACCAATATTGTATTATGCACCAATATTTAGCTTGTACCAGTTCCACAATATACAACACCAATATTTAACGCACGCACCACACACCAATATTGAGTGTGCACAACTTTAATACAACGCAACACCAATATCCAGTGCACACAATTTTTATGCCGTGCATCGATATCTAGTGCGCACAAATTTTTATGCTGTGCACCATATTCAATGCGCACAACTTCTTCATTGTGCACCCATATCCAGTGCACACAAATTTTTGTGCCGCACACCAATATTCGGTGCACACAACTATTTGTGTCACACACCAATATTGAGTGTGCACAATTTTTTGTGCCCCCCACACCAATATTATGCACACACCATAATTCCACTATGCACAACAAAAATATTCAATGCACACAAACTATGCACAAACCATTCTACTTCGCGCAACATGAATATTCAATGCGCACACACTGCGCACCAACACTACGCGTGCACCACAAGATCTGTTCTGCGCAGTGCTAAATTTTAGTGCGCACCCCCGCACACCATTATTTTTTGTGCATTACCATATCTGCATTGCACAACGTCAAAATTTAGTGCGTACACCTGTGCACCATTATTTTCTGTGCATTACCATCTCTGCATCATACAACACCAAAATTTAGTGCACATACCCGCACACCCATTATTTTCTGTGCATTACCAAATTTGCACCACGCAATGCCAAAACTTAGTGTGCACACCTGGACATCATTATTTTCTGCGCATCACCACTACTTAGTGCATGTAAATCCTTTCTTCGCTTAGCTAATTTGTTTCCATAATTCTGACTGACGACCATCATGGAAATTCCTGAATTGTCTGTCTAAGACAAATTCAGTCACTTGGAAGTTGAAATGAACCCTCCATTATAACCATTCTGAGTGCAATTCTGACTCGAATTTGCTTAGAAATTTGAGAATTTCACTTAGATTTCACCGTTTTCCCCAAATTTGGCACAACTCAAATGTTGAGATGACGAATTTACCAAATTCATGCTGATATATGTTCCATACAAGTCCGATGTTGAACCGAAATCTCTTGTACCATTCTGTAATGTCCCCCAGCTAAACCGAAGAACATTACTTGTGAAAAATACACATAAATTCAAGATTTATCTGTTAATTAAATTCATGTATCTTATCAGTTACAAATTACACACATACTTAAATATTGTCTGATACCATATAATTAAATGCATCTACGACATTCCAAATGATCATGAAGGTTGCGTCCTCACTGAGACAAACCCCGCGCGCAACATCCTTTGTATTGCACGTGGTAACTATTCATAGCACACACACAATCAACTTGTACTGCATGCAATAACTATTCTCAGCATGCGTGTTTGTACTCTATTCGTCGTTTGATGAGCAAAATGAGAGCACTTACATGCCTAGTTGGGCTCTGCTAGTCATGACAGCTGTATGGTAAAAGGTTAGAAAGAAAACAACAAAGCTATTAACAAGAATTAAACAAAAACTAAATGAAACTATGAGCATAGGAACAAACATAAAAACAAATGAAAATGGACCAATATCACCAATATATAAGCTGGTCTGATTGATGAAATCCAAAGATACACAATGGAGAAAGAGGAATTGGGTCCCTTCCCTCTCCAATGGAAGGCTCTTGAGGCCCTCAACTGATTGCTCTCCTTACAATGAAAGATGAAAGTGCAGGTGAAAGAACTCCAAGCTTATCCACTCTAGTGAGAGATGGAAAACCTATGAAATGGTGCTGATTATGTCTATTGCCAAAGAATGAGTCTCTAGCAATCTCAACAGCATAACAATACAAAGAATTCCTTGAGAAAATGGTGGTCATTCATGGCTTTTTATAGCCAAGCATTGAGTCATTATGTGACC
>ML777818.1:210466-250254 GCA_009831015.1 Picea engelmannii
AATGTGAAAAGGGGCTCTTTAGGGCACCATTAGGTCTTTGACCAGCCCCCCCACGCGGATTGAGCTCGGATTTGGTGTCAAATCGACTTGGGAGCTGATCCATTAGTGGTTGGGAGGCCGACCAATTTCATAAATGCGCCATTGAGCAGGCGCGCGGGTTTTTCGCCCAACAACCGCGCATCGGGCACGCAAGTGCGCTTTGTACGTTGCTGTTACGCGCGCGCGCGCGAGACCATGTTCTGTAAAGCGCTTTTGAATTTTTTGATCATTTGTATAGTTTTTAGACCCTTTGCTGTGATGTGGAATTAACCCTGTGCCATGAATGACTCCAGTTCTGTGTTGACGATGCAGAGTTCTTGTCGCCCTGTGCGGACGAAATTTCAGTGATAACAATGCGTGATGATTTGAGCATTGCGTAGGAATTTGTAACATACCTAGCCTCCAAGATGAGTCTTGTCACTGCCTCAATACCAATAAAAAAGTATGGGGCCAGCCCACACCCTTATTTGAGACCTATTCCATTGGATTACTCTTTTCATTTTGATCCCAATCATACCTATGATTTTTTATTTATTTTTCTCGGTGGTCCCGATCCCATTTTGGCCCCCTTATTTGGGACCTACCCCATTGGATTCCCCTCTTACCCCTGATCATTGTGATACCCTTCACCCGTAACCCATTTTCTATGTGGTCCCACCTACCTCTTTCCTCTGCTCACTTTAATCATGGACCACACTCATAGCTAAGACCTTGAATCATGCCTCAATACCTTGCCATTATCTTTCTTTGAGACATAACAAAAAGTGCAAAACATATGTGCCAATATTACCATGATCAATTTCAAAATGCATTCCACCATAGACGCCAAAATGGAAACCTTGAAACATGACATCTCTGCCCAACTTGAATCCTTTACTTCTCAGCTCTGCGCCAAGTTGAATATTCTTGGAGACCTTACCTCATCTGACCAACCTTTGCAACTCGATAGTGAGACTTCCTCCAATTCCTAGAGTTTTCCATCCCATCAGTTTCAGCGTGATCTACGCCTTCCTAGAGTGGATGTGAACAAATTGGATGGATTAGATCCCATGGGCTGGGTCACCCAAATGGAACATTGCTTCTCTTTGCATGACATTATCAATGAGCTGGGAAAAATCAATTATGGTGTTCTCCATTTGGATCCTGAATGATGGAAATGATGGAATTGGCATTAAAAGGCATGCCAAGGGTATGTGTCTTGGACATAATTTGTTGCAGAGCTCTATGACCACTTTGACACCGACACCCATAATTTAGGCCGTTTGACCAAGTTGAAACAAATTGTCCCAATGAAAGAGTTTATAGCTTCCTTTGAGAAATTATCTTTCCGAAGAAAGGGTATGACATATGCTTTTTTCAGGGAATGCTTTATCAACGACCTCAAGGATGAAATATGTGCTCATGTCCTCATGGATCGCCCATAGACTTGGTTGGAAGATACAAAATGGGCCAAGGAATCACAACAAGTCATCTCCTCCCAAAGTCGAAAAACACCCTTTATTCCTCGCCCTAAACCCCCCCTTCCTGCCACTCCTACCACTCCCCTCAAGATCCAAAAATTGACTTGGGATGAAATGAATGAATGCCTACTTAAGGGTCTTTGTTATAATTTGGATGACAAGTATTTTCCAGGGCACAAGTGTAAGGAACAATTTTTTTTATGGCTATGTCTAAGGATATTTCTAAAGAAGAGGCAGATGTGTCTCATGTACCCGATCTACCCCCACCAGAGGATCTTCCTCCACCCTTTGACCCACCGATAGTTGAACTACTAATTTCTCTCAATGCACTCATAGGTTTCTTTGCTCCCCAAACCCTCAAATTAATTGGATACACTAATAACTGGAAAGTCATCATTTTAATTGACAGTGACAACACCCATAATTTTATTCATCGCCACATTTCCCAAGAAGTCAAATGCTATATCCATCCAATCAATAATTTCCAAATCATGATTGCCAATGGGGGTTCCATGAAATGTGGCGAGCACTATGAAAATGTGCGCTTCCAAATTGGTTAATATCACTTGAAATATCATATGTTTGCGATTGACAAGAGTGGTTGTGACATTTTACTTGGTGCATAATGGTTACACACTCTCGACCCTATTACCATGGATTTCAAGAAATTAACCATGAAATTCTAGCAAGAGGGACAACAACACCATTTCCGAGGCATCACAACAGGGTCACCAAAGATCATCAGTTCCCACCGAATGGAAACTCCTCAGAAAAGACCATTCGTGAATTATTTCCCAACTTCATACCATTCAGGTGGTTGAGACACCCTCTATAGATCCCGACCTCCAATCTATCCTCTCCCAACACCAAGTTGTGTTTCAAAATCCCCAGGGAATTCCACCTTATCGTAGTGTCCATGCCCATTCCATTACTCTTGTTCAAGGTATTTTTCCTCCAAATGTTCACCCTTATCATCATCCCTTTGCTCAGAAGAATGAAATTGGAAACATTGTTCAAGATTTTCTAGAAGCGGGTGTCATCCATCCTAGTACCAGTGCCTATTTTTCTCCAATAGTCATGGTACTCAATAAAGAAGGTACTTGGTGCATGTGTCCTGATTTTTGAGCTCTCAACAAACTCACCATCAAAGACAAATTTCCCATTCCTGTCATTGATGACCTTTTGGATGAATTAAGTGGTGCTCAGTATTTTACCAAACTTGATCTCCGCTCTGGCTACCACTAGATTTGTATGAAACTGGGACATTCCCAATACTACATTCAAAACTCATGAGGATCACTATGAGTTGTTAGTTATGCCATTCAACTTTTGTAATTATCCCTCCACTTTTCAAAGTCTCATAAATCATGTCTTCCTTCCTTTCCTCTGTCATTTTGTATTGGTTTTCTTTGATGATATTCTCATCTATAGCACAACTTGGCAAGCACATCTCGCCCATGTGGATCAAGTCCTCCAACTAATGTCTCAGCACAAACCTTTTCTTAAGCAGTCTAAATGTTCCTTTGGAGCCTCTGAAGTTGAGTACATGGGACATATTGTCGGCAAGGATGGATTCCAGGTAGATCCAAAGAAAATTGAAGCTATGCAGGATTGGTCATGCCCGAAAAATCTTAAAAGTCTATGTGGCTTCTTGGGTTTGATGGGATATTATTGCAAGTTTGTTAATAATTATGGAAAAATTGCAGCTCCTCTCACATTTCTCCTTAAAAAGAATGCTTTCAGTTGGACTTCAGCAGCCGGCCATGCCTTCCAAGATTTGAAAGTGGCTATGTGTACTACTCCGGTTCTAGCTCTCCCTGAATTCAACAAGACCTTTGTATTGAAATGTGATTCCTCATGGAAAGGCATTGGGGTTGTTCTCATGAATGATGGTAGACCTTTTGCTTTCACCAAAAATCAATTTTCTGAGCTCCATTTGGGCTAGTCCACCTATGAAAATGGAATCCTATCTATTCTTCATGTTGTGGATCTTTTGCGTCCTTATCTCTTGGGGCAACGCTTCCAAATCAAAACTGATCATCAAAGCCTCAAGTATTTTCTAGAACAAATAATTTCTTCCCCGAAGCAAAAAAAATGGGTAACCAGGTTGTTTGGCTATGATTATGAGATCATCTACAAAAAAGGAGAAGAAAATGTGGTGGCTGATTCCCTTTCCAGGAAATATGAAGAAGATGGTCTCTTTTTTCCCTCTCATTAATTGTCACAGATTTGATTCAAGTGGTTCACTAGGAATTGTTGCAAGACCCCAAACTTTCAAGACTGATGAAAACACTGCAACATGATCCAAAAACTGATCCAGGTTACTCGTGGCACCAAGACGAGCTTCGTTATAAAGGTCGTCTGTATTTAAGCACACAATATGATCCAGGTGGATTTTGGTGGCCACCCACCTATTCCATCTGGCTCCTTGTGTCCGTTTTTGTTTAGCAGGTTCTTTTGTGTTGCTTTGTAATTGTGGGTTCTACACTTCTTGGGTTGTCTGAAGCCCCACACATCCTCTAGGTGGATATGGGTGGCCTCTTGCCTAATCTAACTGACTTATTTTGTATGTTTTCATATCAACACATCTTGTTGTACTTCCAGGTCTATTTTGGGGCCCTAAACGTTGTTTTTTTGGCTCGCCATAGTCAAACTGTAGACGAAGTCTGAGTTTGATACTGGAATGTGTATTTCTATGAAAGACCTTTAGAATGAGCTATCATGCACTTAAAATGAAGGTCGCATGCAAAAGTTACGGTTCTAGGAAGTTTAGGTACCAAATTACACTAACTTACCTATAGGGCCCACATAACTTTTGGCGTTTCACCTTCTAGGGTTAGGTTTTTGGATGTCTAGGGCTTTGGCATTCATGAGTAATATAAAAAATGCCTATGGAGCCTCATTGTAATCCATTCTTCTCATATGGATGCATCTAGCAACCACATCTCTTCTTAGAGATAACTACCACCATTCGAGTAAGTTTTCAGTTCTGTAGTTTTACAGTTTCAACCTATTTCATTATTTAATAGAAGATATTGTTCATTGGATATTTGTGTTATTCTCCATATATCTATTTTTATTGTATTCAATTTTTTAAGTAGTTTGTTCCACTCCTAAATCTGGATCAATGGTATCAGAGTGGTTTGCTCTTCATTTATTTTTCTTCATGCATGTCCCTGACAAGATCTGGGTACAAAAAGTTGGGACTCGAACCAGTCAATCCATTACCAGATCGACCGTGACAAGCCCAAAAAAAACCTGTGGGGGACAAAAAGAAAGATGATAAAGCAGGAGATCCTATTAAAATGTTGCTCGAGGAATGCCTCGCGCAACAAAGGAATGAAATGATGGACAACTTCACGCAGATCCTTTGACAATTGCCCATAGGAGAAGCATCTTCATAAAGCGGCCATGCAACCCCCTTCAAGGTACTGATAGATGTAGATGCTATAGATAAATGGTTGAATCTGATCGAAGGATATTTTTTTGTCCACAATTTTTTCGATAGGGAAAATATCACTTTTGCACTCCTCAAGGCCATTCCCCATGTTAAAGACTGGTGGGATACTTACTCTGAGAAAAGGGCCATGGATGAATCTACAATGTTTGTGGTGGCCCCTACATGAATTCCTTTCGGGATGCCATTAAATAAAAATACTACCCTGTTGGAATCTACGAGGACCAGTACACCAGATGGACCACCCTACGACAAGAAAGGGACCAAATAGTACCAAATTTCACCAATATTTTCCATACCCTATGCACCAAATTGGGTATCAAAGACTCTGAGAGTCATATGGTGCTCAAATACTGCAACTATTTTCATAGATACATCCAAACATAAATGGAGTTCCTGGACATTGCCTCTTTGGGCACGACTTATAGATACATTTTCAAGATCAAGCATAAATTTAAGCATAAATGACAAGAGTTTCGTTCTGTAAACCCCTCACATCTAAAGTAGGGAAAAGGCATCCCAAACCCACACAGAAAGGGACCAATTCGAGATGGCCTCCCTCAGGACAACCAGTCCAAGATGCAACACAAGAAGGGAAATGAGAAGATGGAGGAGGACATGGGAAAATGGTGTGAGCACCATAAAAGTCCGTGGCACACCACTGAAGAATGTCGTTCCAAGCAGTCCCTTGTGGCCGAGCTGAAGGCTTCCAAGTCAGAGGATGATTCTAATTTCGAGTCAAATCCTAAAGGAGGGAAGTGGATTATCGATGTTGAACTCAGTGTCACTATCACTACCATTAAAGTCCATCCGAGCGAACCAAAATAACTAGAGGAAGGGGAACGCCTTTTTCACTTGTAGATGTGGGTCCAAGGGGATCCTATTCATTTCATTGTTGACAATGGTAGTCAGAATAACTTGATTTCATCAGAGGTCATCAAGTGGCTGCACTTGTCAACGACACCACACATGAAACCCTACACCATTGGCTGACTTCACCAAGGAAGAGATCTCCGTGTCAGCCAACATTGCTGTATTCCCTACGAGATCAAGCCTTTCAAAGATGAGGTACTGTGTGATATTTCTCCCGTTGAAGTTTGTGATGTTATTTTAGGAAAACCATATTTGTGGAAGCATCATTCTTTGTATGAGTCTAGACCCCGTAGTGTTATTATTACTTTGGGTAGACAATTGTAAAGGACCCCATAGGTAGTGCCACCTACTGCAATTTATTTAATATCTGCTAAGAAATGCCGTAAGGTCATTTCACAGACCAGGAAGTTCATCTTCTTTGTGATCAATGCTCACAGTAAGCAGAAGGTCGCCGCCACATTCGTGGTCTCTACACAACGCCTCTCTTTGCAACATAAGCAAGTGGACGAGATCGTGGAAGAATACAGAGACATATTCTCCTCACCAACAGGGGTACTGACACACTTCCAGGTCAAGCATCCAATTGATCTGACCCTCGACACACCTCTACCTAATGGACCAGTCTATCAGCGCTCGCTAATGGAGAATGAAAAAATCAGGCTTCGGATCTGAGAGCTTCTTCAAAAGGGTCACATCAGACCTAACTCCTCCCCTTGCGGAAGCCCGATTGTACTGGTGCAAAATAAGGACGAGAATTGGCGACTCTACATTGATTACGGATCCTTAAACAAAATCATATTCAAGAACCTCTATCCCATTCCTAGAATTGATGACCTTCTTGACCAACTCAAGGGGGCCAAGTTCTTAAAAAAGATTGACCTAAAGTCTGGCTACCTCCAGGTCCCCATCGAACCAATTGATGTATGGAAGACAACCTTCAAGTCTAAATAAGGTCTCTACAAATGGATAGTCATGCCCTTTGGCTTAACAAATGCACCAACCACTTTCATGAGGTTGATGGATGATGTATTAAGACCCTTCACCAAGTCCTTTGTGGTGGTATATTTGGATGACATCGTCATCTTCAGTGGGACGTGGGAAGAGCACATGCAACATATTCAACAGGTTTTGAGCACTCTGCGGCAACACAAGCTGTATGCCAACTTGGAAAAATTCTCTTTTGGCATGAACATGGTCCAATATTTGGGATACATTTTTGATGAGCATGGGGTACATGTTGATCCAGCTAAGATCAAAGTCATCTGTGACTGGCCAACCCCGACCACATTGGCTGAGCTTCAGAGCTTTCTCGGGCTAGGCAACTTCTACCGATGGTTCATGTTTGGATTCTCCCATATTGTATGGGCCCCTAGCTAGGTGACCAAGGGTGGTGGTAGGGCCAAGTTCGCGTGGGGGAAGGAGAAACAATAATAATTCGATGATTTGAAGCATCGCTTGTGCTCAGCTCTGGTACTCTCCTTGCCTAATCTCCAACAACCATTCGAGATTGAGATTGATGCATCTGATTATGCTTTGGGTGCAGTTCTCACTCAACACGAGAATCCAATGGCATGCCATAGTGAGACACTCTCTGATACTGTCCAAAATTACCCCAGCTATGACAAGGAAATGTATTTTAATGTACAAGCCTGTCGTTAATGTAAACATTACATTCTGGGGAAAGAGACGATCATACACACTGATCACAAGCCTATGTAGTTCATACAGACACATGGGAAATTGCAGAATGACCACCATCAAAAGTGGTACACCTACCTGCAACAGTTTCATCTCAACATCAAGTATAAGTCATGTATCTCCAATCATGTCGATGACTGCCTCAGTCGACCCCCTGTGGCTTCACTCAACACTATGCTCCATTCCTATGGACATGAAGCCTATGAGTGGCCCCAACTTTATCAGCAAGATCCAAATTTTTCCACCACATATCAACTCTTGGGTACATGCACAACTGTCATTGATTTTCACATTCAGGATGAACTCTTATGCCACCTGGGCCATCTCTGTGTTCCTACAAGCGAGCGTGCAAAGATGATTTCAGAATCCCACTACAGTCGGGTGGTAGGGCATTTTGGCATAGAGAAAACCATGGACGTTCTTCAGAAACATTTTTATTGGCCAAAAATTTGATAGGACGTCCGCAAGTATATCAAATCTTGCACTACCTATGCCATTTCCAAGCCAAACATCAAGAAGCAAGGCTTAGATACCCCCCTTACTATTCCCGAGAAACCTTGGGAATCCATCTCAATGGATTACATGTATGGATTTCCATCCACCAAGCAAGGAAATTACTACGTGTTTGTGGTCATTGATCGATTTTCGAAGATGGCCATCCTCACAACTTGTAAGAAAACTGTCATAGTGGCAGAGACTGCCAATATCTTCTTCAAGCGAGTGTGGGTCCACTTTGGGATACCACAGACCATCATCTATGATCGAGACATTGGGTTCCTCAACACCTTTTGGTCGAGTCTCTGGTCTCTATTGGACACTGAGCTCACAAAATCCACTGCTTTCCACCCCCAAACTGAGGTCGTCAATCAGATGATTGTGCACATCCTTCACATGTACAATTCTAAGCATCCACGTACATGGGACAAGAGTCTTCCCTATGTCCAACACATTTACAACATGGATCTCGATAGTTCCACTGACCATAGCCCATTTTAAGAGGGTCTGTTATTCCAACCCTTGGGACCCATTGATGTTGCACTCCCTCTTGCCACCACATAGACAAACTCTTCCCCTGATCAGTATGCGATCGAAAAAGCCACCAGATTCATTAAGCATATTCAACACATTCGCCAATAGGTCCAGGAGATTTTGAACAAATCCAATGCTAAGTACAAGAAACACCATGATCAACACAGGGTATGTTGCCACATAGGGGCAGACCCAGGGTTCAACACTACAACATCACACCAACAAAGTGCTAAAAACCGACCCTTTTAGCAACACCTGTGAAGCATATGAAGTCTCACCTGAGGTAGAGGCAGGGGTGGTTGCAGGGCTCAAGTGTCTTCAACCTTAGCTGGGACACAGATATGTGATTAGAACACTTAATAAAGCACTTAGCACCATTAGTTCCTCAATATACAGTTAATAACCACTTCTCTTATAAGATAGAATTTCGCAACATTCACACTAATCTACAATATTCAAGCACTTAGCATATACAAATGGATTAGGATGAGCATATCAATTATTAAGCATGAATATCTAGATCATATCTGCCATTCTCACATATAATAAGCACCAAGCATGAATAGATCTATCTAAGCATATAACATATGAACATATCAAGAAAGGAGCACAAAGCACATCACGCAGTGTTTACATGGTTCACCTCCACCCTAGGGTTATGTCCACAAAATCTTCTTCTTTATATTTTTTGATCAATCGGTTACAAGCACAAAGCCTCAAAACCCTTACTCCGCACAGGATGAAAGATCTGCGCAACTCGCTAGATCCTTCTTCCTTGCGTTACATCACAAATCCTTCTACAGTCTTTCACAGGGACTTGCACTCAGCTCTACAAGTCTCACACAGTATGCACAAAGCACTTGCAATCCCTTGATCACATAGATCTAGCACTTATCCATTCCTTTAGCACTTAACACATTGGGTTATATCACATAGATGCACTGCTACTTCTATCTAGCCTATGCATCTATTTATATATTACAAAATAGGCCTAAGCATGGGTAAAACCCATGGGCCGACATCCCATTCCCATTACATATTCCAAAAAACCCAAAAAGGGGCCCAAAAGGGGTCCAAGATCCCATGATCTCCGCTTCGACTTGCGCTCCTCCTTCGACAGGCTGTTGAAGGCCCAAATTAGGTCAACATGACCAAGAAGCTCCCAAAACTTGGTCAATGACCAACAGGCCCCCAACACTCACCTGTGACTCATCCTGAGTCACTCAGGTCTAAGCAGTTCCACCTCGAACGCCTTGAGCTTGGCTCAAGCTGCTTCGAATTGCTACTTTGCTATGGCCTCTTGTTCGATGAACTCTTGGATCACTGCGTTGTTCATTGGACCTTCTAGGCGTTGTTCTGCTGTGAGGACGACCTGTTCTAGCTCTGCTCCTTGGCTCTCAACCTCTGTAAATAGCAGACATGCCTTGTCTTGTTGTCTTGCATAGGTTGAAGTCGTTGAGTGACTTCCATCACTTTTCTTTGAATTGTATGGATTTGATGCTGAGTTATGCGTTGTTCTTGAGATATCTTCATCCTTTCTACAATTGATAGGGCCTTCAGCTGCGCCTGCAGTGTATCTATGTTCTTCTTCGCTTCTTAGAGCTGCGACTCTAGTGTCTGCAATTCCAGATTTTTAGTGAGATTTTCATATGTTTGGGTGTTGTGGTTACTGAGTTGCTTTCACTCCAAGGAAAGAGATTTTAATCTATCAACTACGCTGAGGGAAACTGCTTCTCTTTGGTTCCTTATTTCATGTGTGGTTTCAGGTACTGCACAGAGCTCTAAGTCAGCGATGCGTTGCTTTAGCTTCTGGATTACCTCTTCTAGTTGTGCCACTTGCTGTGGAACTTGTTCCTCGGTCTGTACTTCATTTAATGTCACAGAGTGAAGTTCTCTGTTGACCCTTTCCTTAACTTCAAGTTGCTCAGCGAGCAACTATTCCTTGCTTTTCTGTAGCTCTGCTTTTTCTTCATCCCATTTTTCTTGTAGAGAAAGATTTTCCTTTTCTGTAGCACTTCGTTGCTCCTCAAGGTCTTTCTATACTTGCGCTAAAACCTAGGTGGCTTGTGCTGTCTCTCCCTGAGCTCGTCGAAAGCGAGCCTCAACTGTATCAGCAATGCGGTGTAATTGAGCGGGATCATCACCTAGTTCTGGTGTTCCAACTGTCAAGGGTGCAGTGGATACTGCACGGCTAGACTGTAGTGCCTGCTGCACTCCTTGGAGTTCATCCTTAATGCAACTGAACACCTCCTCGTGCTTAGCTTCTTGCTTCTTTTCTATCTTCAGCAAAGCATCATTCAGTGTTGCGATGATGAAGTCAAAGTCATCTAAGCTGAGGGTGGTCTCAAATTTGGTTCTGGTTGCTTTCATTTTCTTCCTTGAAGAATGTTTCAGAGGTGAAATCTTCCTTTTCTTTGAGGGATCCTCCTCATCTCTTGGCGGTGTAACCTCGCCTTTCTTCTGTTCGACTTCTATGCCATCAAATCCTTTCTCTGTTGAGATGGATGTGGTCTTCATGGATGCACTGTATAAATCGTGGACCTCTTCAGTCTTCTTTATCTTGCTAGGTTCGGCTGTATCCGATGCATTTTCGGGGCTGTTAACATCAGACATCTCTGCAGGGTCCATTGGAACAAGGAGGTCTGCCGACCATTCCTTGGTAATCTCCTCCAAGTCATCCTTTGTTAACTTGTAGTATGACAATAACTGTTGTTTATGCTCATCAGCGTGCGTAGTGATATAGATGAAATGGCAGTCTGCGCTGAATTTCATTAAGGGTCTAAATTTGTGAAGTGTGTTCGGGGTTATGAGAGGCATGGCCTATATGGATACCTTCAATTGGTTATAATACATGTGGAAGATGGCATTTGATTGCCACTGCTTGTTCATGTCACTGGATTACCACATCATACTGAACTTCGCGGCTAGAGGTTCAAATGGATTGGTGTTCGGGAAGGTCGCACCTTCCGGCATCTCCCATGCGATGAAGGCGACAAAGATAAGAATCCAGCTGAAGTGGAATTCGTATCCTTGATCCTGCGCTTCCCTGCAATCTAGTTCTAGCTGGTTCATGAGGTACTTCACCCAATTTATCTGTATTCCCTCTACGCACTTCCCTGTGAGGTCGACTATGAATCCAGTTACTTGAGTCGGTCGGTTCTTGTGAACTAGCTTGCCTGCGATTAGCTAACAGGCAAGGCGCACTGTGCTTCTTTGGATAGAGGATACCTTGTAGCATTGCGTGCCCTTCTCTACATCACCGTAAGTATCCTTTATCCTCTGAGCAAGAGCGTGATCTGCGGTCTTTCCAGGGTAGAAATCCCGTGGGTCAGGGCCTTGCATGCTAAGGCCTGTGATCCGATTAATCAAAGTTGGATCCACGGTGATTCGGTGGTTCAACCATAAGTATCCTCCATGATAGCAGGACAACAACAACTTGACGCACGCATTCACTTCTTGATGCCTCCCAAAGTGAGGAATATTCATTACATTAAGCAGTGTGGACTGCGCGAGGTTCATGGTCCACTGCTGGAGAATGATCTTTGAATTCTTTCCCTTGGTTCTAGTCAGTTACTTGTATGGGGCTAGCATATTGTACACTTCCCTGTCTTCGAGGTTGAAGTCACTAAACTTCAACGCTGCGATCTTGTCCTAGTCTGCGCACATTGCGCGTATCCGTTTCGGAAGGTACGCAGTGACCAATTCATATTCAAAATCTCTGGGCACACTGTCTCAGTTTATTGTGTCGCTCATAGGTGGTAGATAAGCAGGTAGAATGCTCAGAATCAACTTATCATTCATGATATCGTCTCTGTACTTCATTCGTTTCTCATCATCTAGCCGGGATGGTCCGGCTCGAGTAGTGAACAAAGAGGTCTGCATTCCTCTTGTCGAAGATGCTTGTACACCTGTAGACACTCCCCTCTCCAACATGACTCTCTCTGTCATCAAGTCGATCAAAACTTCCTCAATGACTTTCTCTGCAGCGCTCAATGCTTTCGACATACGCACTCGGGGTAAACAATTCATGGGATCGGGGAACAAATCATACACAGTAATGAGATAGAGAACAAGAGCACAATGATCACTATATAAACTCTGTTTAGGTTGTGGGCTCGAATTCTTGATTGGCAAAAGTGTTCTCGGTGCATGGCGCGATGAGATAAATAGGTAATTCGACAACGGTTGGCTTGCAATGGGTATGAGCCTCCATTAACTCCTGTTCAATCCATTATGGCATGGTCCAATGGTCAAATGATGAACCTTTATTTCTTTTCTATCCGTTCGAAGCGAAAGTTGAACAGATATATCGGCCCCAACGACTATATTGCTTCTTTATGGCGAAGTGCCATGTGTTGCTGTTCTGATATCTCAGTGAAGCTCCAATTCTGCAATTTTTCTTTTTGCGAGGTCTCCTCTAGAACCTCCTGTAACCTTTTAGTATGATCCCTCTTCTTTCTTAACTTTCTAGCCTTCTTTCTAGTGAGCTTCGTCTCGGGAATGCTTTTCTCATTCTGATTCTTTTCTTCTTTGGTCTTAGTTACTTCGCATCGTTGAAATTCTTTCCTGGGGTTCCTGGATAATACTTCTTCTTTGTCTGGGATAGGTAATTCAATCTTCTTAGGATCCTCTAGTGTTCTTTGAGCTTCGACATCCGGGTTTCTAGTATTAAATATTTGCGATCTGCTCTCCTATTTCTCAATCAAGTTCGTGATCCTTCTGGTCATAAAGTCTTTTAACTCTTGTTTCTTCTGTTCCAAAACTTCTTCTTTTTCCTTTTGTCTGGCTTGATCTCTATCAATCCAAGGTTTTCCTAGTAGCATGGTAAATGGGGCGCTATCTTCAACAAATTTAATAATCTCAAATTCTTCTTCTGTCAAAGTTCCATTGACAGTCATAGGTATCCGAGCGAGCCTTCCACATAGGTTTACTAGCTTTCCTCTGAATAAACTTATTCCTCCTAGTGAAGGGATCATAGCAGGCCTTCCTATAGCTTCCTAGGTTCTCTCTGGCATAATATTCATCTGTTTTTCGTCATATAGAACACAGTCAATGTCGAAGTTTCCTACCCTTTCTTTGATGCATTCCCTTTCTTTGAAGATCTCTGATAAGCTGACATGTCGGTGGTCATTCAGGGTTTCTTTCATTTGTATCAATGCTTTCTCTGATTATTTCTGAGGTTCGTCCTTAGGTTCTGGATCTGCCTTAGGGTTTTCTTGATTCATGTTCATTCTTTCAAGCTTAGCAATCATTCTAGGGCAATCCAATACTTCATGGTCTAGAGCTTTACAACAAAGACAACTAGGTCTTCCACCAGGGCATTCCTTAGCAAGATGTCTCGGTCTTCTGCAACTGTAATAGAGGGTTAATCCTCTCTTCCTTTTAAATGATCCCCATCTTCTTCTGCAATGCACACTAGGATCATGGGAGCTAACCTACAAAAAATTCTTTCTGAGATCCTGCATCCATTTGTTAGTCCAAACATTCTTTATTTGCATAGGTATAATATATCTTTCACTATTCTTATCAGATCTACTCATATCAAATCTTCTTTCATCTATTAATGACCTAGCTTTCAAACTAGGAGAGACTCTATTAAACATACCTAGATCCATATTCTAGAAACAAAAATTTCCACTTATATTACTTCTACAGGGCACAAATATTCCAGATATTAAAACTTTTAACTATTCTTACCTTTATCAGAGCACAGAGCTTGCATATCTTACCTCTTTTAGTAAAAAATTTCCACTTTTACCTTTCTTAGAGCACAAAGCGTTCAGATCTTGCTTCTTTTCTTCAGATCCGACCTTCTCTTCTCCAGATTGGGATTCTTTCTTTCTGATCTGACCTTCTCTCTTTAGCATAGAGATTTACAGATCAAGTAGAATACTGCGCACTAGGGCACAAATCTACGCTCAAATCTTTCACAATTTCAGGATGAATCTTTGCACATAGCTTCCTCTTTCTTAGTTCCTAGCAATCATAGTTTCAGGTCCTGACAACGGAACCATTTGTTGGCACACATGGGTAGACCCAGGGTTCAACGCTACAACAACACACCAACAAAGCCCTAACTATCGACCCTTTCAAAAACACCTGCGAAGAAGATGAAGTCTCACTCAAGTGTCTGCAACCTTAGCTGGGACACAGATCTGTGATTAGAACACTTAATAAAGCACTTAGCACCGTTAGTTCCTCAATATACAGTCAATAACCACTTCGCTTATAAGACATAAGTTCACAGCATTCACACTAATCTACAATATTCAAGCACTTAGCATATACAAATGGATCAAGATGAGCATATCAAGCACTAAGCATGAATATCTAGATCAGATCTGCCATTCTCACTTATAATAAGAACCAAGCATGAATAGATCTATCTAAGCATATAACATATGAACATATCAAGAAAGGAGCACAAAGCACATCACACAGTGTTTACGTGGTTCACCCCCACCCTGGGGCTATGTCCACCAACTCTTCTTCTTTATATTATTCAATCAATCAGTTACAAGCATAGAGCCTCAAAACCCTTACTCCGCACAAGACAGAAGATCTGCGCACCTCGCTATATCCTTCTTCCTTGTGTTACAACATAAATCCTTCTACAGTCTTTCATAGGGACTTGCACTCAACTCTACAAGTTTCACACAGTATGCACAGAGCACTTACAATCCCTTGATCACATAGATCTAGCACTTAGCCATTCCTTTAGCACTTAGCACACCGAGCTATATCACATAGATGCACTACTACTTCTATCTAGCCTAGGCATCTATTTATATATTACAAAATAGGCCTAAGCATGGGTAAAACCCATGGGCCAACATCCCATTCCCGTTACATAGTCCCAAAAATCCCAAAAGGGGCCCAAAAGGGGCCCAAAAGGGGGCCAAGATCCCATGATCTCCGCTTCGACTTGTGCTCCTCCTTCAACAGGCTGTCGAAGTCCCAAATTAGGTCAACATGACCAAGAAGCTCCCAAAACTTGGTCAAGGGCCAACAAGGTACCGCACCAGTTTCAGGTTGGCGACAAAGTCTGTCTACATCTGCATAAGGAGTGTTTCACTGAGCCCCATTGGAAGCTTCTCCCACTTCGTTATGGGCCTTACACTATCACCAAGGCTGTGGGTAGCAATGCTTTTGAGCTCAACACTCCACCCTTCCTTGGTCTGCATCGAATACTCAATGTGGACCTCCTTCGACCATATTTTCCACCATTATTTGACACTTCTGACATCAAAGAACAACTGATACCAACAAAGCTCAACCCTGACTACATGGAAAAAGCATCTACTTATCAGATCGTGGACACATAGGTCAAGGGCACTCGCCAACAACAAATTCAACTTTATCGGGTTGTCAAGGCAGGGAAACTCCTACACCAAGGAAAGTGTCTCGCCCGGGGCCAAATCCAACAGAATTTTCCTCACCTAATGGGGGAACTCAACGCAATGTAGGCCATTGCTTCCTAAGGGGGGAGGATTGATCCAGGTGGATATTGGTGGCTACCCACCTATTCCAACTGGCTTTTTGTGTCCGTTTTTGTTGAGCACGTTCTTCTGTATTGCTTTGTAATTGTGGGTTCTACACTTCTGGGGCTGTTTGAAGCCCCAAAAATCCTCCAGGTGGATACAGGTGGCCTCTCACCTAATCCAACTGGATTATTTTGTATGTTTTAATATCAACACATCTTGTTGTACTTTCGAGGCTGTTTTGGGGCCCTAAACGTTGTTTTCTTGTCTCACCATAATCAAACTGTAAACAAAGTCAAAGTTTGATGTCAGAATCTGTAGTTCTCTGAAAGACCTTTCCAACGAGCTATCACGTGCCTGAAACAAAGGTCGTATGCAAAAGTTACGGCCCTAGGAAGTTGAGGTACCAAATTACACCAACTTACCTCTATGGCCCACATAAATTTTGGCGTTTCACTTTCTAGGGTTAGGTTTTTGGATGTCTAGGGTTTTGGAATTCATGAGTACTATCAAAAAGGATTATAGAGCCGCATTTTAATCCATTCTTCTCAGAAAAATGCGTGTAGTAGCCACATCTCTTCTCATAGATAACTACCACCATTCAAACAAGTTTTCGTTTCTGCAGTTTTACAGTTTCAGCCTATTTCATTATTTAATAGAAGATATTGTTCATTGGATATTTGTGTTATTCTCCATATTTATGTGTTTATTGTATTCAATATGTTAATTGTTTAATTTCACTCCTAAGTCCGGATCACAATCACACCTTAAATCCACCATGCTCTCTGAGTTTCATTCTTCACCTACAACTGGGCATTTTGGTTTTAACAAAACATATGAATGAGTCAAATGTTCTTTTTTCTGGGATGGTATGGAACAATACATTCACACCTTTGTGGTTGAATGTGATACCTGTCAATGAAATAAGGGAGATGCAGTCAAATCCGTAGGCAAACTACAACCACTTTCGGTCCCACCTACTATTTGGGAAGATATTTCTAAGGGCTTAATTGTTGGCTTACCTAAATCAGGAAATAAGTAAGTCATCATTGTAGTAGTGGATCATCTTTCCAAATATGCTCATTTATGTGCTCTTCAACACCTATTCAATGCTTCCATCATAGCTCAAATTTTTATGGATAATATATTCAAACTCCATTGTATGCCTCATTCTATTGTGTCTGAACGTGATCTCACTTTCACTAGCACTTTCTGGAAAGAATTGTTTCGAATCCAAGGAACCCAATTACACCTTAGCACAACATATCATCCTCAGACTGATAGCCAAAATGAAGCAGTCAACAAGTGTTTGGAAACCCATTTGAGGTGTTTTGTATCTGACCAACATAATCAATGGGTTCATTGGTTACCCCTCGCTAAATGGTGGTAGAAAAAAATACCACACTGCCACTCGCATGACTCCCTTTGAAGAAGTTTATGGACAACTGCCACCTTAAGTTGTATCATACATTCCAGGCATCTCCAAGGTTTAACAAGTGCATCAAACTCTTACAGTTCGCACAACCATCCTATGTACTCTCAAAGAAAATTTGGCCATGGCTCAAAATCACATGAAACAACAAACAAATCAAGGCCGTTCTGAATGTGGATTTGCTTAAGGGGACTAGGTGTTTCTTTGTCTACAACCTTATAAGCATACTTCACTCAAAGCCCAACACTGTTAGAAACTTACCCCCAAAATTCTATAGTCCATACTGTATTCTCAAGAGAGTGGGGTCCATGGCCTACCAGATAGAGTTATCTAGTCACTCTAAGCTCCACCCTGTTTTGACTGTTTCCTTCTTAAAGAAAGTGATCGACACTAAGTGTCATACTCAGAACAACCTACGTGAGTTGGATGAAGAAGGTTCCATTTGGATACAACCACAAACAATCATGGAACAACGTGAGCGTCATCTCTGCCAATGCACTATCAAGGAAGTTCTAGTTCAGTGGAAGGACACACAACTAGAAGATGCCACTTGGGAGTCGACCACCATTCTGCATCTCAACCTTGAGTACAAGGATGTTTTTAAGGGGGAGGGAATGTTAGGGAACTAACCTCCCTAACCCCTCACATAGGTAGAATAATATATTTTCCATGTAATAAAGGCTGATATTAATAAGGCCTAGTAATAAGGAAGAATAAGTCAAATGTAAGAAGACCTAATAGAAGCTTTCGCTTCTAGAAAGATCTTTCTCTAGAATTTTCTTTTGGTAGATGGATTTAGTATAAATAGGATTCGAGGGCATGAGAAGTTTTTGTCTTGAGAATTATTGTAACAGAGCGTTCCTCTACTAGAGGTTTACCCCTCGAAGAGCACTCCTTTACTATTTTTAGAAACTGGTTATTTTGGTTTAGGACTCCTTCTCTAATTTTGGTCACTGGGGTAGCTCTGAGATATGTTTTGGTTGGATAAATTTTTTAGTTTTAGTAATATTGGTGGAAAAAATGGAAGGTTATGCAAGAATCAAGGTTTTTTTCTTATCTACTTACGCCTAGGATGGTTTAATTGAGCCTTCTTTGTCGGAATCCCATTGATAGTGGACTTCTTGGTGGCACTATTCATTATTATAGTCATAATTTTTTTGATCTCAAGGGAGGCTCGAGATCTTGGCCCCATAATGGGTGATCATACTGGTGTACAGTGCTGACAGGGGTTTGTTTAAGGTGGCAAGTAAATAAATATGGCTAATGAGGTCAACGGGCTCCTGGGCGTGTTAGACAAGGAGGATTGGGATAGAGAAGGTCTCTTCAAGAAAATGGATGAACTGTGCAATTTAAAGAATGAAGGCTATCATTTATCAGAGCCTTTAATATTGTCCTTAAATACCATACCTGACCTTACTCCACAGTTATTACCTAAGCTTTAGTCTTCTTCCGCTGGCAATAGTCGGGTTCCGGAGTTGAAATCTACAACGACCGATGAGAATCATGAACAGACTCAGAGGCAAGGCCGAGGTGGGTATGAAATTAGTTTCATAAAGCTTGTCTTGGGATTCAATAGAGTGAACACTCAAACGTTACCTGATGGCCTTGTGACTAACACTCAAGGGGGTTTTTCGTCTGTAACCGATTCAAAGACTAGGAAATCTGCAAGGGTCTAGAAGCCAAAGCGGGTGCGATGATGAATAGTTATTGGGATGGATGTGGGGTTGGAAGAAACATGCAAACTATCCTTATGTGCACTCGTAGTTAGGTTTGCATACAAGGAAAAATGCAACCTTCCCTTCACTGAATGGATGAAGAAGTTATGGTCGCCTATCATTGGGTATTCCACGAAATACTTAACTCTACCTCTAGGGTGGTTCAGGTTGATTTTTAAGAATCCAGAGGATGCTGAGCTCATTCTAAATCGTTTCTGGAATTATGAAGGAGACAACATCATGATTAAGCGATGGAGAACTCCCTTTGATCCTACTACGAAGTTTTTTAGCTTCAAGCACGTTTGGGTTTTGCTTCTAGGTTTACCATTAAACCTATGGAACAAAAATTATTTAATGGCGATTGGGAATCTGTTGGGATGATTCTTGAAGGTAGATGAAGCAAGTATGACTTTATCTGATAAACGCTTGGCAAGGGTGTTGGTTGAGTTGGATACTCAGTCTGGTCTAATGGATTCTATAGAAGTGGAATGGCACAACCAAGTTACTATTCAATGCGTAGATTATCAAGGTATTCTATTCCGCTACTCTTCATGCAGAAGGACGAGACACTTACATAAATACTGTCATAATTGTCTCAAGGATTAAGTGGCTGAGGACATTTTGGAGGAATCCACCAAGGATCTTTACATGAGTGAAGCAGAACCTGATATGCTAGAACTGGGCCGGTGTGGGGCTACGAGTGATGAAGATGTTATGGAAGTTGTTTCTGACACATTCTTAGGTAGGATGATATCCTTTTGCCCAACCTTATTTTAAAAGTTATCGTCTTGGGAAAGATATTTCTTGGGTAATGCTTGTATCCACGAAACAAGATTCATCTTTGTTTACTGCTAGTCAATAGGTGGACTCTACAGTTGGTTGTGACCATCCTTGTGTTTCTGAAAAGACCTATCTGACCACTCTTGTTAGTGAACCTCCTCTAGTCAACTTGACTATTACCTTAACTACTATTCCTTCAGTCACGCCCCCATTGGAAAAAGTACTACATGCTACTCTGAATAATAATCACCTTGTAATGGTGTCGATTTTGGATCCTGTGAATGATTCACAATTCCAGTCACTTAGGGAAACCACAAGTCCTGTTCCTTTACAAACCTTCTGGGGGTCGATACCTTTTGAGAGCTCAGTTTGTGATAAAGAAAAGGAACACTGCATTGAGAAAGAAGACCAATGGAAAGAACATGCTTGGTCAAAGGGTTTAGGATATGAAATATCTCCCATAATAATAAGGAGTGCACACAAGAAGATAGGGAATCAATCCTCATCGACTGATTGAACTATGTCTACAAATCTGGAATTAAGGGTGCTTAGAGGCATGAAATACCTGGCAAGGGTGAAATCATGATCCTCCTCTCCCTAAACATTAGATGGGTGGGAGGCCCCCTTAAGTTTCCATCCATGTGAAGAATGATTGATACTACAAAACCCGATCTCATTTTCCTACAAGAAACCTTAGTTGATGAGGAAAATGCCTAAAATTTTATGTTATCTTTATGCCCTAATTGGATTTATAGTGAAGTTAGTTCAGTTGGAAAGTCAGGAGGACTATTGGTGGCTTGGAATCCTAACATAGTAGAGATACAACCTTATCTATGTGCATGTGGCATATTACTGACAGGTCTGCATATACCAAACATAAAAAGTATCTGCTTGTTAAATGCCTATGGCCCGTGTATAAACCACAAACAGTTCTGGGAATCGGTGGAAGAAAAATGTTTACTTGATCAAAGAAATTTTATTCTTGCGGGTGAATTAAATTTCTCTACCAGCATAGAGGAAGTGTGGGGAGTGTCGGCCTTAATAGATCCATTGGCGACATTCTTCAAAGATCTTTTCTCTAAATATAATTTAGTGGATGTGATGCCCACAGAGTTGATGCCAACCTGGAGAAATGGGAGAAGTGGAGCTTTCGAGATACAAAAAATATTAGATGAGGTTTACGCATTAGAGGAGATTATTTTGGATTTGGCTTGCTACAGATCTTGGGTGGAGCTTCTATATATCTTTGATCATGCTCCAATGATCTTACAATTGGATTATGGTGTCAAGTCAGTGGCTTACCCATTCAAATTTAATCCGGTATTGATAAAACAAGAGTCCTTTGCTGATATTGTTCAAGAGGTTTTGTGTTCATAGCATGAGAAAGGGGTGGAAGGAGCTCAATCTAGACTGGCAAAGAAGTTATGTAATTTAAAAATTAGGGTAAAGAATTGGATAGTGGGCAAGAAAAAAACAGATATAATTACGTTAGAAAAAATTGAAGGGGAAATTGCATCTCTTACAAAACAAAGTATTGAGATACATCATAGTGATATTCCAAATGATCGTTTGAAAACTCTTGAAGCAAATAGGAACAACTTATTGTTGGCTGAGGAGGAACTCTAGCGTAAAAAGAGTAGGGAAACATGGATACAGTCAGGGGACAAGAATACAAAATACTTTCACTGGTTTTCCAGCTTCAGGCGGAAACAAGCACCCATGGGAGGTAAAAGATGAAAGTGACAATATTCATATTGGACAAGAGGCTATCAAGAAAGAAGCGGTTAGATATTTTATCCCTTTTTATAAAGAATCTTCACAAAATATGATATTGGAACAGATTGCATCCGTTCGTCAGTATCCAAGGTTAGTTATGGAGGAGGAATTGATTATATTAGAGAAATCGTGTACAAAGGAGGAAGTCCTTGAGGTCCTAAGGGGATTTACAAATATAAGAGCCTCGGTCCAGATGGATGGACAATGGTGTTATTCTTGTTTTTCTTCGACTTGGCCGCAGATGATATTTTGGAGGCAGTCGAGGAATCTAGATTATTCAGTGCGGTGAACAGTTCCCTAAACTTGAATTTTATAGCACTTATCCCCAAGGTTAGTAGACCGACATCCTTTGGATATTTAAGGCCGATTGATTTGTGTAACCTCTGTTATAAAATTATTTCTAAGATCATTGCAAAACCAGTTAGACTGATCTTATCAAGGACACTATCAGAGGAACAATTCGGTTTTCTAAAAGGTAGACAAATCATTGATGCCATCGGTACAACACAAGAATGAATTCACAACATAAAAGAAAAAAAGCTACATGATCTTATACTAAATATTGATTTGAAAAAAACTTACGATTGCATCAGTTGGGACTTCCTGTGACTGGTTCTATTAGAATGTGGTTTTGGCCTGCAGACAACCAAGTGGATTATGGGATGCATATCTTCTGTGACTTATGTGATTCTAATAAATGGAGAACCAACATAATTTTTTAAAAGTGGTAGGGGACTCAAATAGGGGTGTCCGTTATCTCCATTGATATTTATTCTGGTTCTGGAAAGTTTGAGTCTAGCATCAAAAAAAGGACAAGAGGATGAATTAGTGTCGAAAATCAAGGTATCCATGATGATTCAGATTATCCATATAATATTCGTAGATGATATTATGATTATGTCCAAAGCATCAATCTTTGAATGGCTAGAGATACATAATATATTGACCAGTTTTTGCAACTCAACCGGGCTAATGATTAATGCACAAAAATCCTCCTTTTATCAATTTGGCACTCAACAAGCTGTTTTGGATACATTAAAATCTACCTTTTATTATAAATTCAATGATCTATCTACTGGATGTAATTACCTTGGGTATTTTTTAAAAGTTGGCAGGTACAAAGCAAAGGAGTGAGATTGGCTTATAGCAAAATATGAAAGATGTATCAACCATTGGTGCCATAGATGGTTGACTTTGGGTGGGCGCTTAGTACTGATAAAGGTGGTCTTGGAAAGTCAACCATTATACTGGCTAGCTTTGGCAAATATCCCCTCATCGGTTCTAACTAAAATTTGTCAAATTGTTTTCAACCTTCTTTGGAATGGGAAAATAAAAAAGAAGGGTATTCATTTATGTAGCTGGAAGATTATCGCTTGTCCGAAGAAGCATGGGGGTTGGGGCTTGAGGAACTTGGATAGTTTTAGTAAAGTTATGGCGGTAAACACCTTTTGGAGGGCCTTGATGCTAGATGGATTATGGCATCGTGTTCTAAAATCAAAGTATTTCCCCTCTGTCTCTGTGGCATGTTGGCTTCGTATGGTTACGTTGGAGGGAACAAAAGGATCACCGACTTGGAGATATCTCCAAAAATCATTACATATTCTATTGCACTGGCTGGAATGGATTCCGGGCTCAGGGGAATTGATAATGATTGGCAAAGACAAGATATTGCAGATGGGAGAAGAGGCTATGGTGTCTGAAGAATTGATCACATTTTTAAACCAACAAGGCATGCACTTTTTATATCAGGTGATCAGAGATCTATGTCCGGGCTCGACTGGTCCCAACTGGATTACAAGCACTAAGCTGGGTATTGAGGTCCCTTTAGCAACTGAATGGCAGGATTTCCGATGCACGATCATAAATAATGGTGTGCAGCTGATGAGGAAAACGAACATTCTTATGTGGGCAAGTGGAGACACATCAGGAAGGATCACTGTTAAAAATATATATGAGGCCATCGAGAACAAAAAACAAATTATGGTGATCGGTGGCTGGAGAAAATCATTATGGTCCTGGGAATGTCCATTGAAATTAAAATTATTTATCTGGCTGGTGGTAGAAAACAAGATATTAACATGGGAAATTCTGCAGCGTAGAGGTTTTGAAGGTCCTGGCTGGTGCATGCTCTGTAAAAAGAATATGGAAACTATTTTCCATCTATTTTCTGAATGTCCCTTCACCTGCTCTGTATGGGAAAGAATCAAATAAAAATAAAAATTCCCGAGGGCTTGGACGTGAAACTCCATGAATGAATGAATTAAAAAATGGAGACTGCTGTATACAAAATATCTCACTCTTCCACTTTATATATGTTGGAATATATGGAAAGAGAGGAACCTCACCATTTTCGAAAATGGGGTTCCATCTGCTCAAAAGGTGGCGTTCTTTTCATTACTACACATGGCTGATTATAAGACTCCTAATAAACCAAAGGCTATCAAAAGAAGGTCGCTATGACCGGTGATGGAAGGCTCGACTGAATGGTTTGATGGGGCAACATTTGCATCTGGGAATTGTTGTGGAGCGGGAGGGATATTAAAGATAAGTGATCACAGAATAATCAAATGGATAATTAATTGTGGGCCTGGGAAAAATACCAGAGCGGAGTTGTTGGGAGCATGGGCTCTATTGACATTGGCCTCACATTTCACCATATCGAAGCTCTCAGTACAGGGGGACTCAAAGATAGTTATTGACTGGCTGCGAGGAAAAGGTAGTCTCCATGTGATATCTCTAGAATGCTGGAAGGAAATACTATCCGATCTTTTAAAACTTTTTCATAAAGTATCTTTTGAGCATATCTATTGAGAAGACAATACAGAGGCAAACAAGCTATCAAAACTGGCTTTATTAAAAGTCCCAGGAAAAATTGAATACTTCCAAGTTGAAGGAGGCTACGAAGGTCCAAATTTATTTTTAGATTTATATTAGCCTCATATATCTTTTGATGTTAGGAGAATAGGGGGATAAGCCACTGTAGATCCATATATATGGGCTTGATTGACAAGGGTCTTTTTGTTGTTGAAGTTTTTGTGTTGTTGGAATTTTTGATGGGGCTGGGTTTTGTCGGTATGTGTATAAGTGATGGGCAATTTCCTTTTTGTTATGTTTGGTAGTGCTATGGAAGGTAGAATGGCCTATAGACCCGATGTTTACTTTTGTAATAGAACAATTTATATTTCAATATAATATAAAGTGACATTTTTTGTGGAAAAAAAATACATTTAAAACAATTTGATAATAAAATTTTTTGAATATGTAAAAAGGTAATAGAATATATTAACCGTACACTTAAATGTAAAGGTTTAGAATGAAACAAAGTTTTTTAAAGAATAGAATTAGAATGGTAAAAACAAGGAGAAACAAAACCCAAAAAGATATTAAGAGATGTAATAACGAGACTAAATAAATTATAATCTTGTAATAAGTTATGAAATATGTTCTAGAATATGGAGTATATTAGGAAAAATTATGTTCTAAGATAAAAAGAGTATTTTAGGAAAAGATTTAAAGAAAAAACTAAATATATAATAGAACGGGAAGGTGTAGAATTCAATAAGTTTTTTTTTAAAAGCTTAGATCTTAAAATTTAAGAAATAGCATAAAAATATAGGTTATAATTTTTTTAAGAGATTATAACTAAAATGTTATAAATTGTAAAAATAAGTAAATAATAAAATCTTTGAAACAATAAGCTATACAATTTTTATCATATCAACTCTAAAATGTTGTAGCTAATTATATAAGATGATAAAAATGGGATAGATTTTATTAAAAAAAAGAAAGAATAAAGAAAGGGGACAAAGAAACAGAAAAAATGTATATTAAAAACAAATTAAAAAGAGAGAAAAAAAATACAAATAACAACAAAATAAATAAAAATAGAAAAACAAAAAATTATCTAAGAGACAAAGTTGGGATCCAATTTTGATTGATATTTCAATAATCATCTTTATTCAAGTTATTACGTTGTTTTTCAATTTTGATGGCTTCACTTAATTTCTTATGGTGATAGTGATCCACCTTTGCCATAATTTTGGCATCCTTAATACAAATATGATATTTTGTCTTGTCCAAATGTTCGACTAAAGCGGAGGGACAAGTGCGATTGTTCTTAGCATTAATGACATGATCATGGATCCTAATACTAAAGGAACAACTAGTTTCTCCTATGTATTGTTTTCCACAGGAGCAAGGGATCATGTAGACAACTTTTTGATCAATGGGATCAGTGGGGTCCTTAACAAATTTTAGGGAGTTTATAATAGTGTTTAGGGGTTTAAAATTTGCCCCAATCTTTTTCTTTCTTAAAATTCTAGCAATCCTATCTGTTGTCTCTTGTATGTAGGGTAGGAAAACTTTGGAAACTTCATTATTAGTGTGTTTCTTATTTCTCGGTCCTTTACTGGCATTCCAAAAGGCCATAATCCCCTGATTCTCCTTATAACCATTATCCTTAAATACCTTGAGGAGATGGGTTTTTTCTTCTTCAAAATGATCTTTATTTGAGATTCTTAGGGCCTTCGTAGCTAGAGTGTTGAGAACCCCTAGCTTCTGTTGAGGGTGATAGGAGGACTAAGCATGAAGGTATTGTTTAGCGTGGGTCTTCTTCAAATAAAATTGGTGGGACATATTGTAATGAAATATAATACTTCCACACTAAACCTAACATAAGAGAGGAATAAATATTTAATCTATAAAAGATATGACAAAGCAAACCCATAGTACTAGAGATTTTACCCTAGAAACCCAAACGGGAAAACCAACATTCCTTGAGCATCATGCTCTATTGTTCTCTTATTAATTCAGAATAAAAGGTAACATTCCTAACCTTGGTCTACACCTAAGACACAATTGACATCATACCTTATTGCTTTACATAAGAACAACCCTGTAGCTAATTCAACTTACATCTACATGACCAACAACCTTTAAAACGATTTCTCTAAAGATTAGCTTTTACAACATTACAACACACCTTATTTATAGGATTTACAGTAGGAAAAACCCTAAAGAGAGGTTCCTAAAAATAGTTACATATCCTCATAGATCACTGACTATGAATCCCACGAATCTAGGGATTATGTTACAATCGACTACCAAGTCAGATTACCAGTCGACCTTCATTCGGTCTTCAGTCAGTTGTCACACGACCAGATGTTGACCTCTTCAACTTGCTATCGATTATATCGACTTGGACTTTGCACAATCGATCCACCTTGACTTTCAAATTTCAAGCTATTCGACCCACCTCGACTAGACTTTCAGTGCAAAGAATATAAAAACCCAACATTCTCCCACTTGTTGTCTTCTTTGCTGAAATCGAAAGATTCCCGAACTTCTGTTCACAGACCCAGGGAAACAATTCCCATTGCCTCTTTGCACCAAGAGAAATTGAAAACACTCACAGACTTAGTCAAAGAGTCTGCTATGTTTTCCAAAGTGTCTACTTTCTCTAGTAGAAATTTCTTGCTTTCCACCATGTCTCTCACGAAATGGTATTGTACATCAATATGCTTAATCTTGGATTGGTAAGCTGGGTTATTTACTAGAAATATTTCGCTTTGACTATCAAAACTTATCTTCATAGCTTTCTTTTCAAACTTGATTCCTCAACACAACCTTTGCATCCATACTGCTTCTTTATTTCCATGTATTCAACTTCTGTTACTGACAAGGTTATGACTGCTTGTCGCTTAGTCATCCAAATGATTGCTCCACCAAAAATTGTGTACACATATCCATTAGTTGACCTTCGTTGATCCAAATCTCTAGCCTAGTCAACGTCAACAAAGCCATGTATTGTTAGTTCACTATCACCTCCAGGTTTTCCTTGGTAGCATATAACATGGTCTTTTGTGCCACAAAAATACCTGAATACTCTCTCAACAAATGCCCAATGCTCCTTTCCAGGTGTTGACATGTATCTAATCAACACTCCCATTGCATGGGCAATGTCTGGTCGACTGCTGACCATCACATACATTAGAATACCAATAAGAATTGAAACCTTTACAGGTTTGCAATCCTGCATGTTGAAACGTTTCAAAAATGTTTCAATATACTTCTTGTTGGTTACTTGGGCTGACCCAGGTTCTGATATCGAATAAGTTTCCAACAAAACCCTCAAAAATATTGACCCTCTTGGTAAACAAGAAGGCAATGTTGTGCATAGAGTGCACAACGCAGTCTCACCCAAGATAGATTTATGGGGGACTGCAATACTTAGATGTTTGTAGTCTAGGAATGAGTGGGGATGATGTTTAGATCCTTTTCCTTATACATCATCATCATTCATCATTCATCTACTTATATGGTTCATTCATATTTAAACCTATACATGCATGCTGTTATAACTAGTTTTAACCATTCATTCTTGAGATAATGATTAACATAATAGTAAAAGAATTCATTAACAGTCACATAGAACACATTATTTTACCGTGGTTCACCCCTTCCTAGGGTTACGCCCGCAAATATCTATCTTCTCTTCTCTTTTATTTACTCTGTTGCAAAATCTGCGCTGTGCGCATTACATATTCAAGGTTACAATAAAAAATGAGGGTAAGTACCCTCTGAGAGGTTGACTAGATCACACCAGGCTCCTCATCTTGTAACCTAACCCTAAAAAACTAGCTTATCCCACTCTACTACAATCACCATACAAAACTCATTACAACCAACATCTTCCGAACCACAACAACAACCAAAAACATGACCTAGACCTCCTAGGTATTTATTTATACTACCCTACTGGATTATAGCCATTACAATCTTTGTCAAAAACCCTAACCCTAGCATAGTTAGGCCTGTTTGCATGCACACCACATTTATTTTCTTCCCGCATGCCTCTTTTCTGCCTCGTAAGGCGTGCACTCAAAAAATAGACCTTTTCTTCAAAATTAGGTCTGCACCCAAAATATATCCTTCTTCCCAAAATAGGCATGCACCAACACTTCTTCTAGTTCAACCAGAGCTTCCGAGATTCTCGATCTCTTTTGATCTCCATTCCCAGAATGAAGTTTGCTGCACCAAGATCCTTCAAGTCAAACTTGGAGGATAACTACTTCTTCATCTCCCTTGTTGCGTTCATGTTGTTTATGATCAACAACATGTCGTCGACATACAATGCTACATATATGAAACTCCCATCCTGTTCTTTGGAATATATGCAGTGGTCATTTTTGATACTCACAAATCCCAAACTAAGGATGTATGTGTTGAACTTTTAATACCACATCCTTGGTGATTACTTCAGACCATAAATGGATCTTTTCAACTTGCGCACCAAATATTTCTTGCCCCTTACTACAAATCCTTCAGGTTGTTTGTTATAGATTTATTCTTCTAGGTCCCAGTGTAGGAACACTGTCTTCACATCCATCTATTCTATTTCCAAATCAAATGTTGTATCCAGAGAAATTAGTACTCTAATGGAAGTTAATTTTGCAACAAGGGAAAAAATCTCATTGAAGTCAACTCCTTCGACTTGGGAATATCCTTTCACTGCAAGTCCAGCTTTGAATTTCTCGACTTGACCTACTGCATTCATCTTCTTCTTGAATACCCATTTTCTACCATACATGCTTTCTTGCACTAGGTAATTCGACTAAATCTTATGTCTCATTCTTGTGCAAGGATTCCATTTCTTTGACCATGGTTTCCTTCCAGAGTCTACCCTCTGTCGAGTCGACTTCCTCCCTGACTGACTTGGGCTCTTTGTCAGTGGCAGTTAACACAAATGTTGAACAAAATTAAGGCAAAATATACCTTTTCAATTGGTTTTCTTACTCATTCAAACCTCCTTACAACTGGGGCTAGTTTTTCCACCTCTTCATCTGATTCAATCGACTCATCTAAATCATCTTCTTCATTCCTCAGTTCAAACCACACCTTCTATGGATTATTCTATGTTTGAATCATCACTTCATACTCAAACTTCCTTCTGACTTCTCTGAAGACCACATTTCGACTATAGACTGTTTTCCTTGATGCAAGATCCTAGATATTATACCCTTTCATTCCTTCTTTGTATCCAATGAAGATACACTTGACTTCCTTCTTGTCCAGCTTGCTCCTTTTTTCCTTAGGAACATGCACAAATGCATCACAACCAAATACTTTGAGATGTGAAACTGAAGGCTTCTTACCAGACCATACCTCATGTAGATTCATGTCAACTAGCACCAACGAAGGAGACATATTCACCAGATATTTTGCAGTGTCGACTGCCTCTACCTATAATTCTTGTGCAAGCCCAACACCACTGAGCATGCTCCTTGCCTTGTCCATCAACATTCTCTTCATTCTCTTAACAACTCCATTTTTTTGTGGGGTATATGGTGTGGTATTTTGGTGTTATATGCCACACTACTTGCAAAATTGATCAAATTCGTTTCCATAGAATTCACCACCATTTTCAGTTCTCAACACCTTAATCTTCTTATTTGTCTGGTTTTTCTACAAGAGACTTAAACTCTTTGAATTTCTTGAAAACCTATGATTTCTTCCTTAGGAAATATATCCATGTCTTCCTGGAAAAATCATCTATGAAGGAGACATAATACATGGATCCACCAATTGAAGGCACCGAAACAGGGCCAAACACATCACTATGAACTAATTCTAGAAGCCCTTTGCCCTTGTTTCTCCATATTGGAACCTCACCTGACTTTATTTTCCATATATACAATGTTCACAAAAGTCGACTTCTAAATTACATTAAGAAAAGTATTTGACCATACATTTGTTATGCATAGATCGAAGTCCTTTTTCTCCAATTTTCCTGGCCTCTTGTTCCATAGCATGGTCGGGTCGACTTGAAGAATACTTGTCGAGTTGGTTTGAATCAATTCAACCTTATTTGAGTCGATTCAATTCGAGGTCAAGTTGATTTCAGGAAAAGCAATGTCGTTGCATCCAGTTGAGTCTACATTATCTAACAACTTGTATAGGGTTCCAATCCAAACTCATTTCATTAAGACCATCACACCTATGACCATCTTGCATGTATCCTTACGAAATAGACTATGCACTTCTATATCACTCATCTTACTGATAGATATCATTTTTCTTTCCAAACCTGGAATATGTAGCACACTTGGAAGGGTTTTACTCCTCCCATCCTACAGTATCAGTCAGACTCTTCCCCGTCTGACAATTTTGGTTATCGAGTCATCCCCCAAGAACACATCTTCTCCTTTATATCGTTCATATTCAAATAACCATTCTATATGTGGTGTCATATGATAGGATTCTCTTGATTTGATTAACCAAACATCTTGATCCGACTATATACTGGTTGACACGAGGTACACATTGCCTCCCTTATCTGGAGTCATCTTTCTCTTAGTAGAGTGCTTCTCTTTGGATCTTGTACCAAATTCCATTTCCTTTGACTTGTATTCCTTTTTTTAATGCCCAACTTTACCACATTTCCAACATCTTCTTGTCGAATAAATAGGGGATTTAGATTCACCCTTTGACATAGAATTTCTACCAGAGAATTTTCCTTTATCTCTGTCAACCAGTCGACCTCTCACCACTAATGCATCTTTGGTCGATCCTTCCATGTACTTCCTTCTCATTTATTCTAACGATAGATACGAAACCACATATTCTAGCACTAATTTGGTTAAATTACTCCCTATAGCCATAACTAAGCTATCCCAAGAATCTGGCAAATGACATAATAGGCTAATGCATTTCTCCTCCTTAGTGATTTTAATATCCACATAAGATAATTAGATTATTATGGTATTAAACACATTTAAATGCTCAGTTACTGAACTTTCCTCACTCATCCTCAGAAGATACATTTTATTTCTAAGGAACAACTTGTTTACCAGGGATTTCGATTGGTATAAGTTCCCCAACTTGTCCCACAGTTTCTTGGCCAAATATTCACTTGAGACATTCAACAACACTAAATATGCAAGACAAAGTCAAATTGTACTCCTTTCCCTTATTTCGAGTTTCTCCCATTCTTCCCTCAACATAACTACCATAATGGTACCTGAATAGACTACTACCCATCATTCTCGATCTACAAGGAGATCTTCAATTTTAAGCTTCCAAAGCTCAAAATTTTGGCCATTGAATTTTTTGATCTCTATTCTCGAGCTACTTTCCATTCTTTAAGAACACATTTAAAGATATCTGACTTACAACTCTTATTGGACATAGGGTTTAGATAAGATATAAATTTGTTAAACCAAGATCTAATACCACATGTAAGGAAATATAACACTTCCACTCTAAACCTAACAGAAGAGAGGAAGAAAGATTTAAGCTATAAAATATATTACAAAACAAAACCACACTACACATAGATTTTACCCTAGAAACCTAAATGGGATAACCAACATTCCTCTAACGTGTTTCTCTCTTGTTGTCTTATTCATTCATAATAAAAGGTTACATGCCTAACCTTGGTCTACACCTAAGACACAATCGACATCATACCTTCTTTCTTTACACAAGAACAACTCTGTAATCAATTCAACTTACATCTACATGACCAACAACCTCTAAAACAATTTCTCTAAAGATTATCTTTTAAAACATTACAACAAACCTTATTTATAGGATTTATAGTAGGAAAAACCCTAAATAAAGATGCCCAAAAATGGGTAGATATCCTCGAAGATAATTGGCTAAAAATCCTGTGAATCTCAGGATTTTGTTACAGTCGACTACTAAGTCGGATTACCACTCGACTACCAATCGACCTTCATTTGGTATTTAGTCGGTTTCCACATGAAAACCTATCAACCTATTTTTGGTTGAACTCTTCAACTTGCTGTTGATTATATTGACTTCAAATTTTCTCGGTCGATCCACCTCAACTTTCGAATTTCATTGCCAATCGATGTTGGAATTACTAAGACAACTGAGAGGGGGGGGGTGAATTAGTTGTTACTGTGCTTAATTTTTTTTTATGCCTATTAAATTATTAGTAACCTTCTCCAAGTGATCATCAAGATTATGCAAGACATGAGAAACAAAAATAACAAACATCAATCACACATATGATATACATAGAGACAAATATTCATGAGGAAACCCATAAAGGGAGAAAACCTCTTCTTCTTCAAATTATAGGTAGTCTTTTAAGTTCTGTACATAATATTTCTTTGAGAACCAACTCAAAATGAGGCTACAACCTCTTCTTTAACAAGTTGCAACTTGCTAAGAGCACCAACTCTCTGGTTTCTCTAGCACCAACTAGAAGGAAGCACCAACTCCCTGAGTGTTCCAGCACCAATTGGATGGAAGCACCAACTTCCAGTCACACAGACACCAACCTACATAATAGAGAACAATGGTTCTCCGTTGCACCACCCTACCACCCTGGTTTTTCTGGCTGCAACCAGATGGAATCTACAACTCCCTGTGTTCAAGCACCCACTTGAAACTCTGAGGACAACAATCCTCCCTAGCACCACCCTACCACCCTTCTTTTTCTGGATGCAACCAGATGGAAGCTATAGCTCCTTGTGTTCAAGAACCCACTTGAAACTCTGAGAACAAAAATCCTCCCTAGCACCACCCTACCACCCTGAGATATAAATCTTTGCTTGCTGAAATTTATTACAGTGATACATTATTTATCAATGGCTTACCAGTCTCATCAATGTTCTGCTACACTGTTCTACTCTGCCTACATCAGTGTCTTTTTGCTCACATCTTCTTGTGCTTAAGTTCTCGTACAGTATGATGTTTTCACCATTTCTTCTCTGTCCAACTTATGTTCTTCATCTCTGCATTTTCTCCCTCAGTTCATGCTGTAATCTTCATTTCTTATAATTCGACTAATTTTTATAGAGAAAAAACAACCTCTCTCTGTCACGACATTTTTATTTTATTCCTGCTCTCATTATCCGTTACACTCTGCATCTCCAACGCTTAAGTCGAGAATCTAAAAAACACTCAGGCATCATGATTCCAACGCTCAGGAACAATGATTCAACCGCTCAGTAACAATGATTTAGTTAGTGTAACTGAATCGTAACTGATCAAGAAATCATGAAGTGAAACAACAACCCTTCAATCATACTCTTTTGATCAGTGTCGTTGGATTATACACACATAGGCCCTTATGAATTTTCAATGCGTAACCTCCGACGTGGAGCCTAGCAACGCTAGCTCCTTCCCCTATCTTCCGTTGATGTGACCTTGGGCTATGATATCATGTAACCATGCCAATGCGGGTGCAACCAAAGGTGGTTTGAGATCAAACTGTGTTTCACCCCGTAATTTACCTCGAGCATCCACATGTCCTTTCTCCAAAACCGTGGTTTCAATTGCGGCCCGCCCTTAACTTTTTAAAGTTTATGCACCTTCAATCCCCACAATGTGATGGGACCGTCGATCTCACGATCTTGATGGTGCTACTAGACGGACGGTTCATATCTATACTCTCAAGTATTTGGATCAGATCTAGCCTTCCTAAATCAATGACTACGATTTACTTCCTGATCTGGGCTACGGGAGTTTCAAATCTCAAACCCTTCTTTTCTTCGTACCCCAATATTCCAGAGTCGATGATCTGCGGACACTTGTCCTTCTCAATCGACGACTCTGCCTCTACTTCGGGGATTTTTCCTCTCAACTAGATCAATAGTCCTGTGTCCCCTTTCTTGATCAATGGTTGAGATCTGCTTCGCTACTCTGGGCTTCGACGATTTCAATTCTCAACCTTCACGCTCTCCCAGAATGCTTTTAGCCAAATTCTATAGATTCCTACCATGTGTCCTCCTCAAATCGATGGTCCTCGTTCACTTCAGGACTTCGGCCTTCGGGAGATTCAACTCCTCTACACTTGCTTGCTCCTAGAGAATTTCACCCGAAGTCCACAATCTAACGATGCGTGTCCCCTTGAATCAGACAATTGAGGATTACTTCGGGCCTTTACCTAGAATCCATATATTTACGCCACATATCTTCTGTATCAGACGACCCAGATCCACCTCGGATGATCCAACGCTTGAGATTTACTCCGGACAATCTGACGACTGAGATCTATTTAGGATGATCGAACGATCGAGATTTACTTCGTCTCTCCGGCTCTCCGGGCTTCAGGAGTTTCAGATCTCAACTGAAAACTCTCAAAGTGATTTCTCCGAAGTTCATGATCCGTCGCCACGTATCCCTTTGGATCTGATGGTTGAAATTTACTCCGGCTCTCCGTCTCTCCGGGCTTCAGGAATTTAAATTCTCAACTGGAAATTCTTGAAGTAAGATTTCTCCGAAATCTCAGATCAGCTGAAACGTACTCCCCCGATGATCAACGAACTAGATTCTCCTCCTGGTGATGAACGATCTCAAGTTACTTTGGCTATTTCACCTCCTTTTGATCCACAAACTTCCGGAGTTGTGGATATTATGCCACCTGTCCTCCTTGATGATGGATGGTCCCAATCTACTTCTGGACTTCAAAAATTTTGTAAGTCCTCTCTCTTGCATGCACAAAGTGTTAAGGCTCGTGCACCTTGTTTCAATCAGACGACTATTGGTCCTCTTTGCTATGATCCAACGGTCACTGTCGCCTTCTCTCCTAAGCTTATGATCTCTTTGACTTATAAGGTTTTCTAAGTGTTCAAAGGTCTCGACCTTTGCTCCTTCTGCGAGTCCGTCTCTTGGACCTCGTTTGCACTTCTAGAAAGTGATATCTCTTCCGAGCTTTCTCGTCTTCATTGCTACTATTCTTTCCATCAATGACAAACACACTCTTCCTGTAAACGTGCCAACAGTCGATCCAATTCGACTATACTTTCACTACAAAGATAATAACAACCCAACACATATATCCATTTGGTATTTTTGTGACCCACACATCTATAAAGGGAAGCCTACCATTAATGTCAAACTCCATGGTGAGTTTTATGTGACTAGAATATCTATTAAGGTTGTCATCAAATTCATCCAATTTATCATGACCATGGGTCCATTTTTATGATGGACCACATTTTTCTAGTCCAAAATGTCTAGTTAAAAATAGATGTGATGAACCTTGAAGAACACTCATATCATAACATTGATCATAGAAGTATTAGAACTGAGATACTCCAATTTAATAGACCAATCCTATAAGATGTATCTCAACCTCCATTTTTGTATCCATTAAGGAAAATTTTGAATTCATACACCTTGTCAATCAATCTAGGTGGAAGCACCATTTTCTCTTCAATTCCACGACATGTATCCATCATCTTAGGTAAATAATATATATATTTACTTTTTAATTATGAAGACATTCTTTAGTAGGTTCCATATATACCTTCATGGGTGTGTCCCACAGACAAGAACCTAGCTCGATAGTGATGAAGACACCAACCAAAATATAACAATACTTATCATCACTTGTTGCATTGTCTACCTGTAAAAACAAATGTAGATGAATATTTGTCTTGACTTTCCCATCTTCCATGATATAGAACATCATCTTTGTACTCTCTACATTTTGAGTAAATCCAAGTGTCAAGTATTGCCTCTAAAATTGATTTTTTTGAATTTCCACTTTCATAAAGGAGATCACCATAGATATCAAGGTGTGGGTATTCAAGGTCCATTAAGCACTTAGCAAGGGATGTAATGCTAAATTGTGATCCCATACGTACAAATGGTAGGGGGAAATTACCAAAACCTCTTGTATTATTCCCATGTGTTAGCATATTTTTCACTGACAAATCAAAGTTTTTTCATGCAACAAATTTCCATTTGACACGTAGCCTTGAGATTGACGTCTTTGTTTTGGCTATTTTATCATGGATAAGGTTGAAAAAATCCTTTGGAAATTGATTTGACATAATTTTGTGGGCATAGTAGCAATATATTCCACACATAATGTCCTTGTTATATTTTTTCAATCTAGCTCACGCCTTTTCTTCCAACTCTTTTGTAGTTGCTGACTTCATTTATGATTTCAACATGATAACTTCACTACATTTACTAAAGTTGGTGTTCTTTGAGAATACCACATCTTGAAAATGAGTATTCCATATCTTACTCATTATTGGTTGTGATATTGATGGGTAGATAAGTTTTTCAAGACCCTCATTGATCTCTCTGGAAAATATATTCGTGTGTAAGTCAAAGGAAACAATGTTAGAGGAGCATGAGTTCCATCTTATTCAACTTGATGTGTTTGTTTTTGTGAAAAATCTAAATTACCCATTACAATTCTATGTAGTATTTCAATGGTTGCCACACTATTTTCATGTGTTGGTGTTACAAGGAATGTTTTTCATATTACCTTGTTCGAAATAATGCTAGTAGTTATATAAGGTGCTTCGAGGAATCTTATGTATCATGTACCATGATTTCTTACCAATAACTTTCTCATCAAGTATCATGTCCTTTATTTTCCTAAAAATGGGAGGGAGGCCATGGCCATGGAACTTTGACATGAAAATGTGTGAAAGGAGTGAATTCAAGACAAATTTCCTAAGACCATTTTTATTTTTCATTCCATATCACTTCTAGCATTGGCAATAGATTTCCTCTCCACGGACTGAAGAAAATCTTGTTTACAACATTCCTCTGTGGCCAAAAGTTAGTGTTATTGCTCAAACTATCACTTGAGGGAAAGTCCCACCCTATGGAGTAGAGCTTGGGGCAATGAATAGGAAATCCACCCACTGTCACCTCAGTGGAATTGCCTCTACATTTTAAGGCTAAGATCTCTAACCTAAGGATAATATTCCTAGGAGGTCAAGACTAAGTCCTATTATTATATCTGAAAGGGAAGGTTCATGACTTGTTTTGACTTGGAGTTTCTAACTTCTCTTAGGGGTAAAGTGCATCAAGTAGAGAGAAGGGAAACTAAGAATATTAGTTGATAAATAGCTCAAAGAGAATATGAATTAGACAACAATACTCAATTGAGAAGTGCTTGGAACGTAAAATGTTTGTATTGTACCCAAAATATGTATCAAATCAATGTACCATTCATCATACACCATTTATCGATTCGTAAGTTACATGTTGATACTTAACCAATGAAAGAGGGTAGATTATGTGCTAAGTATAAGCATCCAATGATCATGAGCTAAAGAACTTAGACAATGGAATATTTCTACTAGTACACCACTAGGAGAGCATAATAATATTTTTCCAATGAGAGAATTCAAACCATAGATGAATATCCAAATAGTGCAGTTATGTGAAATACTTTAAACAAGTGGCATGAAAACCAATGAATGTAACCAATCCAAGAGGTATTTGAACTGTGTAAGGGACAACAAGTACAAACATGCTGACAATCATACATCAACAATACATTTTAGTGAACATATTGCACCATTAATATCATTACCACAATGACCCTTTCTTATGAATTTTATACCATAAACCACACAAACTATCAATGTTGTAATAGAGTGTTAAAGGCAATTAATAAAGGAGTAAACATATGATCTATGTGACTTGCCAAACTCAAACTCAACAATGGTATTTAGGGTATCTTGAGATCACATTTATTTAATCATTCAATGTATTAAAATTCATAGGATTGAGTATGTGTGCATCATATTTCAACATAGATAATATAAAATTATAGGTGTTGGTCAAGAGATATAAAAAAATGCAACTAGAGCATACACCATTAGCAATTTATATGATACACTTGAACTCTGCAGTAAGCCAAACCCTTAAGCAACCAAAAGATAGAGCCAACGTCAACTCTTTAAGAGAGGTTGTTTGGTGCAAACCCCCCTTCTCTCCAAGGGTTGCGCGACCTCTCAGTCTTAGGATCTTCTCAAGAATGAATTGAAACAGTCTTTGATTCCCTACTGGAACCTCTAAGAAACAATCCACAAGTATTTGAAAAACTTGTCCTTCGGGAACAAGCGCTAAAATGCAAGTCTCCTCCACGTGACCACGCCTTGTGACCACACGCCTATCCGAAAAGGCGCGTCGTGATTTTTGCATATCAACTATATGAGTCAACTGATTCTTCGTCCTTCGAATTCCCGAGTCCTGAAATTTTGACAAGGGCCTAACACATGCTATCTCCTCCCTTATCCTTCACCCATATGAACCTTCGCGATAACCTGAGACCAATCTTTCCGAGCACGTCGAGATTTCGCGTATCAGAACTCCCGATGTGATTCACCTTCATTCTCCCGATACCCGAAATTATGAAAATTTCAGATCAGATCAACGATCCACAATAGCTCTCCAGCCAATGAATGTGATCAAGTCACGATTTTTCATTTTGTGAATTCTCACAACTCCACTCTTTGACCTTTCCACTCTACGAGTCAACAAAATGCTGATCTCTTGCCACATATCCCTTCTGTTGATTAAGGTTGGTTGTCATTGATGTCAACCCTTGAAGAAATCCCCGTAGCACAAAGGTTTGGGTAATGGACCTAATATTGTTTGATATAAATATGACTCATTATTGTTTTGTCATGGTTGATAAAAAGTAAGTATGGATGAACTCCAAAGTGGTCCCCTTATGGTGAAATCCCTCACGAGAAGACGCTTTGTGGAGTAAGAGAACCCATGCTTAATTGTGGAATAATGAGATGAAGGAAAGTGAATTTGTCAGGGAAAATATCCTATATGGATAGTTCTTGTCATGTCATTTATGGTGGTATGTGAAACTTCACATAATTCCTCATGGTTAGAGAGTTATGGCCATGAGAAGTTGGAGACCCCAGGTTTGGGTAATGGACACAAGTTTGTTTGATGGGTAATGATATGAGTTATGATATATTTTCAGATAATACTATTCTATATGGATAGTACATGTCATTCCATTTTTGGTGGTATGTATAATGTCACATAACTCCTCACGGTTTGAGAGTTATGGCCTTACGAAGTTGGAGGACCCTCGTATGTCATCTAGAAGCCCCAAAAGGTCAAAGTAGTTTAAGATATTTTAAAAGGTAAGTAATAAAGTGAAGTGATGAGTGTATTATAATTCAAAGTGAATACAAAATAAATTATTTCAATAATAAATTTAATGAAGAAATTAGAAGTGGACCCAACCCTAAAATAAGGAAAGTGGGCCAAGTGACCTAGAAGATGTTTTTA